>NW_025562782.1:0-66311 GCF_020424385.1 Procambarus clarkii | reverse complement strand
GTAAAAATGAATATATATACGTAATATCAAAGTACATGAAAAACGTGAAAAAAGTCACTATTTTACCATATTTGAGGATTTTAACTTCAAATCATAGAGCGAGGTTTCGTATTATTTAGATCCAAGAAAAGACATATGACAATGTTGTTTCCAATACAAATGATAAAACCAATGTGTTTTCATTAGAATTAACTAAAATGTTCCTGATTTTCCGTTTATATTACCGATGGAAGATGTACACGTAAAACCACTCTAATCCGGCTGAAACGTCGATATATGCAATAAAAACCTAACTTCTCCCCTTTTCAATATCCAACTCAGTATTTTAACGAGAAACAAATGGTTGATTGAAAATGAAGTATTTAAGGTAAATTTCTAATCAATTATGTGTTTGCATCATTTTTATCGTATATTTAATGAATTAATAACAATAAACTGAAAATTCACAAAAACGTGGAAAAACGGCAAAATATTGCCTTATTCGATGATATTTTGTTTAAATCACATAAAGGAAAAGGGGATGATAAACGTCAAAATATTGCTAAATTCGACGATTTTTCGTACGAAACAAAATGCAAGAAAATTTGCTTAAAATGCAATATTATGCGAAATTCTGAGATTTGAAGACGAAATCACATATCTTGATACTACTTGAAATAGTATCGAAATATTGGTAAAAATGAATATATTTACGTAATATCAAACTACATGAAGAACGTGAAAAAAGTCACTATTTAACCATATTTGAGGAATTTAACTTCAAATCATAGAGCGAGGTTTCGTATTATTTAGATCCAAGAAAAGACATATGACAATGGCACCAGTACAAACGATAAAAATATGTGTTTTCATTAGAATTAACGAAAATGTTTTTGATATTCTGTTTATATATTACCGATGGAATATGTACACGTAAAACTGCTCTAATCCGGCTGAAACGTCGATATATGCAATAAAAACCGAACTTCTCCCCTTTTCAATATCTTACTCAGTATTTTAACGAGAAACAAATAGATGATTGAAAATGAAGTATTTAAGGTTATTATCTAATCAATTATGTGTTTGCATCATTTTTATCGTAAATATAATGAATTAATACCCATAGACTGAAAATTCACACAAACGTTGAAAAACGGCAAAATATTGCCTAATTCGATGATATTTTGTTTAAATCACATAGAGGAAAAGGGGATGATAAACGTCAAAATATTGCTAAACTCGATGATTTTTCGTACGAAACAAAATGCAAGAAAACTTGCTTAAAATGCAATATAATGCCATATTCTGAGATTTAAAGGCCAAATCACATATCGTGATACTTCATGTAATAGCATCGAAATATTGGTAATAATGAATATATTTTCGTAATATCAAACTACATGATTAACGTGAAAAGGTCACTATTTTACCATATTTGAGGATTTTAACTTCAAATCATAGGTTTCGTATTATTTAGAGGTTTCGTATTATTTAGATCCATGAAAAGACATATGACAATGTTGTTTCCAATACAAATGATAAAACCAATGTGTTTTCATTAGAATTAACTAAAATGTTCCTGATTTTCCGTTTATATTACCGATGGAAGATGTACACGTAAAACCGCTCTAATCCGGCTGAAACGTCGATATATGCAATAAAAATCGAACTTCTCCCCTTTTATATATCTTACTCAGTATTTTAACGAGAAACAAATAGATGATTGAAAATGAAGTATTTAAGGTTATTATCTAATCATTTATGTGTTTGCATCATTTTTATCGTATATATAATGAATTAATACCCATAAACTGAAAATTCACAAAAAAGTGGAAAAACGGCAAAATATTGCTTAATTCGATGATATTTTGTTTAAATCACATAGAGGAAAAGGGGGATGATAAACGTCAAAATATTGCTAAATTCGATGATTTTTCGTACGAAACAAAATGCAAGAAAACTTGCTTAATATGCAATATTATGCGACATTCTGAGATTTGAAGGCCAAATCACATATCGTGATACTACATGAATAGTATCGAAATATTGGTAAAAATGAATATATTTACGTAATATCAAACTACATGAAAAACGTGAAAAAGTCACTATTTTATCATATTTGAGGATTTTAACTTCAAATCATAGAGCGAGGTTTCGTATTATTTAGATCCAAGAAAAGACATATGACAATGTAGTTTCTAATACAAATGATAAAAAACAATGTTTTCATTAGAATTAACTAAAATGTTCTTGATTTTCCGTTTATATTACCGATGGAAGATGTACACGTAAAACCGCTCTAATCCGGCTGAAACGTCGATATGTGCAATAAAAACCGAACTTCTCCCCTTTGCAATATCTTACTCAGTATTTTAACGAGAAACAAATAGATGATTGAAACTGAAGTATTTAAGGTTATTATCTAATCAATTATGTGTTTGCATAATTTTTATCGTATATATAATGAATTAATACCCATAGACAGAAAATTCACAAAAACGTGGAAAAACGGCAAAATCTTGCCTAATTCGATGATATTTTATTTAAATCACATAAAGGAAAAGGAGATGATAAACGTCAAAATATTGCTAAATTCGATGATTTTTCGTACGAAACAAAATGCAAGAAAACTTGCTTAAAATGCAATATTATGCGAAATTCTGAGATTTGAAGGCCAAATCACATATCGTGATACTACATGAAATAGTATCGAAATATTGGTAAAAATGAATATATATACGTAATATCAAAGTACATGAAAAACGTGAAAAAAGTCACTATTTTACCATATTTGAGGATTTTAACTTCAAATCATAGAGCGAGGTTTCGTATTATTTAGATCCAAGAAAAGACATATGACAATGTTGTTTCCAATACAAATGATAAAACCAATGTGTTTTCATTAGAATTAACTAAAATGTTCCTGATTTTCCGTTTATATTACCGATGGAAGATGTACACGTAAAACCACTCTAATCCGGCTGAAACGTCGATATATGCAATAAAAACCGAACTTCTCCCCTTTTCAATATCCAACTCAGTATTTTAACGAGAAACAAATCATATAGGTTCGTATTATTTTGATCATTAAAAAGGCATATGAAAACGATGTATATCGCATATCGCAAACATCCCAAAATCGAAGCTTGAGCCATATTTTGGAGCCAAATTATGGCTCTCTGCACGTATTAGCAGTTTGAAATTACGTCATTTTATACTGAAATAATGCCAATTACTGTGAACAGTGAAGGGTCACATTTTGCCCAAAACCCCTTGCAGTTTTCAAAATATCCCAAACATCCCAAGTTCCTCCCTTGAGCCATGTTTTGGATCCAAATTCTGGCTCTCTGCACGTATTCGCAGTTTTAAATTAGGACTTTTTATACCGGAAATATGCCAATTACTGAGAGCGGCGATGGATCACATTTTGCCCAAACCCTCCCTACATTTTTCACAATATCCCAAACATCCCAAATTCGACCCTCGAACTATATTTTGGAGCCAAATTCGGGCTCTCTGCACGTATTCGCGGTTTGAAATTACGTCATTTTATACCGAAAATATGCCAATTACTGAGATCGGCGAAGAGTCACAAATTGCCTAAACCCCCCACACCAAGAGTGTGTGAAGTGGGCGATTACCCTCGTTGTGTCAACAACTCAATAGTCTCTCCTCTAAGTTACAATACAATGCTGTTTTCTCAAACAGGCCCATGTGCCTTTTAGAGAAAACGGAAATTTAATGGCAAACATTTTCATACTAACCCCGAGACAATCGAATAAGAATTGGATTTTATATGTTGTTTTTTAGATCGGCCGGCTATTTACGACGCGGGCGCGGAACCCATTGGCCGAGTTGGCCGTATATTTACGGTCTGGTTGCATCAAAGTGTTTCAAAATAGTGTGTATGATATTGATTAGGAGAGATTTTCTGTTGTTATTGCATATTTCGACATTTCAGCCGAATTAAAGCGGTTTTACGAGTACACGAAAATTCAGGAACATTTTAGGTAATTCTAAAGAAAACACATTGATTTTTATCATTTGAATTGGAAACAACGTTTTCATATGCCTTTTTAATGATCAAAATAATACGCAGCCTCCCTCTATGAATTTATGTAACAATCCTTGAATTTGGTATTGTAGTGACTTTTTTCACGTTTTTCATGTAGAGTGATTTTAGGTAAAAATGTCCTAATTTACTAATATTTTGGTAATACTTCATGTTGTCCCACTATATGTGATTTGGCCTACAAATCTCAGAATTTCACATAATATTGCGTTTTTAAGCAAGTTTTCTTGCATTGTGCTTTGTACATAAAATCATCGAGTTTTGCAAAACTTTGAGGTTTTTCACCGTTGTTTTCTTTATAAAATTTCATCCAAATATCAACGATTTAGGCAATATTTTGCCGTTTTTTCAGCGTTTTCAAGCCTTTTCGGTTTATTGCCATTAACTCAATAAATTTACGTTAAATATGATGCAAACACGTAATTAATTGCAAATTAAAATCAAATACTTCATTTTAAATCAACTATCTGTACCTCGTTAAAATAGTGAGTAAGATATTGATTAGGAGAGAATTTCAGATTTTATTGCATATTTCAAC
The DNA here is from genome assembly GCF_020424385.1 of Procambarus clarkii. NCBI lineage: Eukaryota > Metazoa > Arthropoda > Malacostraca > Decapoda > Cambaridae > Procambarus > Procambarus clarkii. The sequence goes on along the minus strand of NW_025562782.1, from coordinate 61,722 downwards.
GTTTCAGCCAGATTAGAGCAGTTTTACGAATTCAGAAATAAACGGAAATTCAGGAACATTTTAGGTAATTCTAAAGTAAACACATTGATTTTTATCATTTGAATTGAAAACATCGTTTTCATATGCCTTTTTAATGATCAAAATAATACGAACCTATATGATTTGTTTCTCGTTAAAATACTGAGTTGGATATTGAAAAGGGGAGAAGTTCGGTTTTTATTGCATATATCGACGTTTCAGCCGGATTAGAGTGGTTTTACGTGTACATCTTCCATCGGTAATATAAACGGAAAATCAGGAACATTTTAGTTAATTCTAATGAAAACACATTGGTTTTATCATTTGTATTGGAAACAACATTGTCATATGTCTTTTCTTGGATCTAAATAATACGAAACCTCGCTCTATGATTTGAAGTTAAAATCCTCAAATATGGTAAAATAGTGACTTTTTTCACGTTTTTCATGTACTTTGATATTACGTATATATATTCATTTTTACCAATATTTCGATACTATTTCATGTAGTATGACGATATGTGATTTGGCCTTCAAATCTCAGAATTTCGCATAATATTGCATTTTAAGCAAGTTTTCTTGCATTTTGTTTCGTACGAAAAATCATCGAATTTAGCAATATTTTGACGTTTATCATCTCTTTTTCCTTTATGTGATTTAAATAAAATATCATCGAATTAGGCAAGATTTTGCCGTTTTTCCACGTTTTTGTGAATTTTCAGTTTATGGGTATTAATTCATTATATATACGATAAAAATTATGCAAACACATAATTGATTAGATAATAACCTTAAATACTTCAGTTTCAATCATCTATTTGTTTCTCGTTAAAATACTGAGTAAGATATTGCAAAGGGGAGAAGTTCGGTTTTTATTGCACATACCGACGTTTCAGCCGGATTAGAGCGGTTTTACGTGTACATCTTCCATCGGTAATATAAACGGAAAATCAGGAACATTTTAGTTAATTCTAATGAAAACATTGTTTTTTATCATTTGTATTAGAAACTACATTGTCATATGTCTTTTCTTGGATCTAAATAATACGAAACCTCGCTCTATGATTTGAAGTTAAAATCCTCAAATATGATAAAATAGTGACTTTTTCACGTTTTTCATGTAGTTTGATATTACGTAAATATATTCATTTTTACCAATATTTCGATACTATTCATGTAGTATCACGATATGTGATTTGGCCTTCAAATCTCAGAATGTCGCATAATATTGCATTTTAAGCAAGTTTTCTTGCATTTTGTTTCGTACGAAAAATCATCGAATTTAGCAATATTTTGACGTTTATCATCCCCCTTTTCCTCTATGTGATTTAAACAAAATATCATCGAATTAAGCAATATTTTGCCGTTTTTCCACTTTTTTGTGAATTTTCAGTTTATGGGTATTAATTCATTATATATACGATAAAAATGATGCAAACACATAAATGATTAGATAATAACCTTAAATACTTCATTTTCAATCATCTATTTGTTTCTCGTTAAAATACTGAGTAAGATATATAAAAGGGGAGAAGTTCGATTTTTATTGCATATATCGACGTTTCAGCCGGATTAGAGCGGTTTTACGTGTACATCTTCCATCGGTAATATAAACGGAAAATCAGGAACATTTTAGTTAATTCTAATGAAAACACATTGGTTTTATCATTTGTATTGGAAACAACATTGTCATATGTCTTTTCATGGATCTAAATAATACGAAACCTCACTCTATGATTTGAAGTTAAAATCCTCAAATATGGTAAAATAGTGACCTTTTCACGTTAATCATGTAGTTTGATATTACGAAAATATATTCATTATTACCAATATTTCGATGCTATTACATGAAGTATCACGATATGTGATTTGGCCTTTAAATCTCAGAATATCGCATTATATTGCATTTTAAGCAAGTTTTCTTGCATTTTGTTTCGTACGAAAAATCATCGAGTTTAGCAATATTTTGACGTTTATCATCCCCTTTTCCTCTATGTGATTTAAACAAAATATCATCGAATTAGGCAATATTTTGCCGTTTTTCCACGTTTGTGTGAATTTTCAGTCTATGGGTATTAATTCATTATATTTACGATAAAAATGATGCAAACACATAATTGATTAGATAATAACCTTAAATACTTCATTTTCAATCATCTATTTGTTTCTCGTTAAAATACTGAGTAAGATATTGAAAAGGGGAGAAGTTCGGTTTTTATTGCATATATCGACGTTTCAGCCGGATTAGAGCAGTTTTACGTGTACATCTTCCATCGGTAATATATAAACAGAAAATCAAAAACATTTTAGTTAATTCTAATGAAAACACATATATTTTTATCGTTTGTACTGGTGCCATTGTCATATGTCTTTTCTTGGATCTAAATAATACGAAACCTCGCTCTATGATTTGAAGTTAAATTCCTCAAATATAGTTAAATAGTGACTTTTTTCACGTTTTTCATGTAGTTTGATATTACGTAAATATATTCATTTTTACCAATATTTCGATACTATTTCAAGTAGTATCAAGATATGTGATTTCGTCTTCAAATCTCAGAATTTCGCATAATATTGCATTTTAAGCAAGTTTTCTTGCATTTTGTTTCGTACGAAAAATCGTCGAATTTAGCAATATTTTGACGTTTATCATCCCCTTTTCCTTTATGTGATTTAAACAAAATATCATCGAATAAGGCAATATTTTGCCGTTTTTCCACGTTTTTGTGAATTTTCAGTTTATTGTTATTAATTCATTAAATATACGATAAAAATGATGCAAACACATAATTGATTAGAAATTTACCTTAAATACTTCATTTTCAATCAACCATTTGTTTCTCGTTAAAATACTGAGTTGGATATTGAAAAGGGGAGAAGTTCGGTTTTTATTGCATATATCGACGTTTCAGCCGGATTAGAGTGGTTTTACGTGTACATCTTCCATCGGTAATATAAACGGAAAATCAGGAACATTTTAGTTAATTCTAATGAAAAAACATTGGTTTTATCATTTGTATTGGAAACAACATTGTCATATGTCTTTTCTTGGATCTAAATAATACGAAACCTCGCTCTATGATTTGAAGTTAAATTCCTCAAGTATGGTTAAATAGTGATTTTTTTCACGTTTTTCATGTAGTTTGATATTACGCAAATATATTCACGTTTACCAATATTTCGATACTATTTCATGTAGTATCACGATATGTGAATTGGCCTTCAAATATCAGAATTTCGCATAATATTGCATTTTAAGCAAGTTTTCTTCCATTTTGTTTCGAACTAAAAGTCATCGAATTTAGCAATATTTTGACGTTAATCATCCCCTTTTCCTTTATGTGATTTAATCAAAATATCATCGAATTAGGCAATATTTTGCCCTTTTTCCACATTTTTGTAAATTTTCAGTTTATTAGTATTAATTCATTAAATATATGACAAAAATCATGCAAACACATAATTGATTAGAAATTAACATTATATACCTCATTTTCAATCAACTATTTGTTTTTCGTTAAAATACTGATTAAGGTATAGAAAAGGGGAGAATTTCGGTTTTTATTGCATATATCGACGTTTCAGCCGGAATAGAGCGGTTATACGTGTAAATCTTCCATCGGTAATTTAAACGGAAAATCATGAACATTTTAGTTAATTCTAATGAAAACACATTGATTTTTATCATTTGTATTGGAAACAACATTGTCATATGTCTTTTTTTGGATCTAAATAATACGAAACCTTGCTTTATGATTCGAAGGTAAAATCCTCAAATTTGGTATAATAGTGACTTTTTTCACGTTTATCATTTAGTTGGATATTACATAAATATATTCATTTTTTTACCAATATTTCGTTACTATTTCATGTAGAATCACGATATGTCATTTAGCCTTCAAATCTCAGAATTTCGCATAATATTCCATTTTCAGCATGTTTTCTTGCGTTTTGTTTCGTACGAAATATCATCGAATTTAGCAATATTTTCACGTTTATCATCTCCTTTTATTTTATGTGATTTAAACAAAATATCATAGAATTAGGCAAGATTTTACCGTTTTTCCACGTTTTTTGTGAATTTTCCGTTTATTGTTATTAATTCATTATATATACGATAAAAATGATGCAAACACATAATTGATTAGAAAATAACCTTAAATACTTCATTTTCAATCAACTATTTGTTTCTCGTTTAAATACTGAGTAAGATATTGAAAAAGGGGAAAAGTTCTGTTTTTATTGCATATATCGACGTTTCAGCCGGATTAGAGCGGTTTTACGTGTGCATCTTCCATCTGTAATATAAACGGAAAATCAGGAACATTTTAGTTAATTTAAATGAAAACTGTTACGGCCCTCTCGGGTCGCAACCGGGTTCTTTCTCTGATGTTGTTAGAGGTAGGGTATCCGGCCCCAAGCTAGTAGTGGCTTTCAAGGGATGTGATCCGTAACGCAAGTAAATAAAAGGGGAAGGGAGACAAAGGCAAAAACTTAATAATATAATTGTCACCATCACCATAAATAATAAATATCTTATCACACGGGGGAGGTATTAACACTATTATATACAATGTGGTCTTCCTCTGAAGACTCTGGACGTTCACGGTGCTCGACGATGCTTAGCTCTCGGTCCTCTTGTGGCCTCACGACGAATCCTTCGATTCTCTTGAGTCTACCCTGGCCACAGGCCAGCCAAATCACAGTTCCACTGGGGGCACCATCGTGGAGGCAGAGGCTCAAGAGAGTGCTGCAAAAGGCTCAAGAGAGGGATGCTGATGCTCCAGAGAGGGATGCAGAGGCTCAAGAGAGTGATGCAGAGGCTCAAGAGAGAAAGGCAGAGGCTTAAGAGTGATGCAGAGGCACAAGACAGTGATGCAGAGGATCAAGAGAACGATGCAGATGCTCAAGAGAGTGATGCAGAGGATCAAGAGAGTGATTCAGAGGAGCAAGAGAGGGAAGCAGAGGCTTAAGAGAGTGATGCAGAGGCTGAAGAGAGTGATGCAGAGGCTCTAGAGAGTGATGCAGAGGCTTAAGAGAAGGATACAGAGGCTCAAGAGAGGGATGTAGACGCTCAAGAGAGTGATGCAGAAGCTCAAGAGAGTGATGCAGAGGATTAAGAGAGGGTTGCTGAGGCTCCAGAGAGGGATGCAGAGGATCAGGAGGTAAAGGCAGAGGCTTAAGTTAGTGATGCAGAGGATCAAGAGAGGGAAGCAGAGGCTTAAATTAAGAGAGTGATGCAGAGGCCGAAGAGAGTGATGCAGAGGCTGAAGAGAGTGTTGCAGAGGCTTACGAAAGTGATGCAGAGGCTCAAGAGAGGGATGCAGAGGCTCAAGAGAGTGATGCAGACGCTTAATAGAGGGATTCAGATGTTCAAGAGAAGGATGCAGAGGCTTACGAGAGGGATGCAGAGGCTCAAGAGAATGATGCAGAGGCTCAAGAGAGGGATTCAAAGGTTCAAGAGAGTGATTCAGAGGCTTATGAGAGTGATGCAGAGGATCAAGATAGGGATGAAGAAGCTGAATAGAGTGATGCAGAGGCTCAAGAGAGGGATGCAGAGGTTCAAGAGAGTGATTCAGAGGCTTACGAGAGTGATGCCGAGGCTTAAGTGAGTGAGGTTGAGGCTTAGGAGAGGGATGCAGAGGCTTAAGAGGGTGATGCAGAGGCTCAAGAGAGTGATGCAGAGGCTCAAGAGAGGGATGCAGGGGCTCAAGATAGTGATGCAGAGGCTCAAGAGAGTGATTCAGAGGCTTAAGAGCGTGATGCAGAGGCTTAAGAGAGTGATGCAGAGGCTTAAGAGAGGGAGGCAGAGGCTCAAGAGCGGGATGCAGAGGCTCAAGAGGCTGATGCAGAGGCTCAAGAGAGGGATGCAGAGGCTCAAGTGAGGGATGCGGAGGCACAAGAGAGGGATGCAGAGGCTCAAGCGACTGATGCAGACGCTTAATAGAGGGATGCAGAGGTTCAAGAGAGTGATGCAGAGGCTTATGAGAGTGACGCAGAGGCTGAAGAGAGTGATGCAGAGGCTGAAGAGAGTGATGCAGAGGCTTAAGAGAGGGTTGCAGAGGCTAAAGAGAGTGATGCAGAAGCTTAAGAGAGGGATGCATAGGCTCAAGAGAATGATGAAGAGGCTCAAGTGAGTGCTGCAGAGGCTCAAAAGAGGGATGCTGAGGCTCCAGAGAGGGATGCAGAGGCTCAAGAGAGTGATGCAGAGGCTGAAGAGAGAGATGCAGAGGCTCCAGAGAGTGATGCAGAGGCTCAAGAGAGTGATGCAGAGGCTCAAGAGAGAGACGCAGAAGCTTAAGAGAATGATGGAGTGGATTAAGAAAGGGATGCAGGGGCTTAAGAGAGTGATGCAGAGGCTCAAGAAAGTAATGCAGAGGATCATGAGAATGATGCAGAGGCTCAAGAGAGTGATGCAGAGGATCAAGAGAGGGATGCTGAGGCTCAAGTGAGGGATGGAGAGGCTTAGAAGAATGATGCAGAGGCTCAAGAGAGGGATTCAGAGGCTCAAGAGAGTGATACAGAGGCTCAAGAGAGTGATGCATAGGCTTAAGAGAGTGATGCAGAGGCTCAAGAGACGGATGCAGAGGCTGAAGAGAGTGATGCAGAGGCTAAAGAGAGTGATGCAGAGGCTTAAGAGAGTGATGCAGAGGCTAAAGAGAGGGATGCAGAGGCTTAGGAGAGTGATGCAGAGGCTCAAGAGAGTGATGCAGAGGCTCAAGCGAGTGATGCAGATGCTTAGGAGAATGATGCAGAGGCTCAAGAGAGGGATGCAGAGGCTTATGAGAGTGATGCAGAGGCTTACGTGAGTGATGCAGAGGCTTAAGAGAGGGATGCAGAGGCTCATGAGAGTTATGTAGAGGCTCAAGAGAGTGATGCAGAGGCTCAAGAGAGTGATGCAGAGGATCATGAGAATGATGCAGAGGCTCAAGAGAGTGATGCAGAGGATCAGGAGAGGGAAGCAGAGGTTTAAGAGAGTGATGCAGAGGCCGAATAGAGTGATGCAGAGGCTTAAGAGAGTGATGAAGAGGCTGAAGAGAGTGATGCAGATGCTCAAAAGAGTTATTCAGAGGCTAAGGAGAGTGATGCAGAGGCCACAAAAGAGTGATGCAGAGGCTGAAAAGATTGTTGCAGAGGCTCAAGAGAGTGATGCAGAGGCTCAAGAGAGGGATGCAGAGGCTCAAGAGAGGGATGTAGAGGCTAAAAAGAGTGATGCAGAGGCTGAAGAGAGAGATGCAGAGGCTTAAGAGAGTGATGCAGAGGTTCAAGAGAGTGATGCAGATGCACAAGTGAATGATGTAGAGGCTTAAGAGAGGGATGAAGAGGCTCAAGAGAATGATGCAGGGGCTCAAAAGAATGATGCAGAGGCTTAAGAGAGGGATGCAGAGGATCAGGAGAGTGATGCAGAGGTTTAAGAGAGGAATGCAGAGGCTGCAGAGAATGATGCAGAGGCTTAAGAGAGGGATGCAGAGGCTGACGAGAATGATGCAGAGGCTTAAGAGAGGGATGCAGAGGCGGAAGAGATTGATGCAGAGGCTCAAGAGAGTGATGCAGAGGCTTAAGAGAGGGATGCAGAGGCTAAAGAGACTGATGCAGAGGCCTAAATGAGTGATGCAGAGGCTCAGAAGAGTGATGCAGAGGCTCAAGAGAGTGATGCAGTGGCTGAAGAGAATGATGCAGAGCCTTAAGAGAGTGATGCAGAGGCTTAAGAGAGGGATGCATAGGCTCAAGGGAATGAAGAAGAGGCTCAAGAGAGTGCTGCAGAGGCTCAAAAGAGGGATGCTGAGGCTCCAGAGAGGGATGCAGAGGCTCAAGAGAGTGATGCAGAGGCTGAAGAGAGAGACGCAGAAGCTTAAGAGAGTGATGCAGTGGATTAAGAGAGGGATGCAGGGGCTTAAGAGAGTGATGCAGAGGCTCAAGAGAGTAATGCAGAGGATCATGAGAATGATGCAGAGGCTCAAGAGAGTGATGCAGAGGATCAAGAGAGGGATGCTGAGGCTCAAATGAGGGATAGAGAGGCTTAGAAGAATGATGCAGAGGCTCAAGAGAGGGATTCAGAGGCTCAAGAGAGTGATACAGAGGCTCAAGAGAGTGATGCATAGGCTCAAGAGAGTGATGCAGAGGCTCAAGAGAGGGATGCAGAGGCTGAAGAGAGTGATGCAGAGGCTCAAGAGAGTGATGCAGAGGCTAAAGAGAGGGATGCAGAGGCTTAAGAGAGGGATGCAGAGGCTCAAGAGAGTGATGCAGAGGCTCAAGCGAGTGATGCAGATGCTTAGGAGAATGATGCAGAGGCTCAAGAGAGTGATGCAGAGGCTTAAGTGAGTGATGCAGAGGCTTAAGAGAGGGATGCAGAGTCTCAAGAGAGGGATGCAGAGGCTCAAGAGAGTGATGCAGAAGCTTAAGAGAGGGATGCAGAGGCTCAAGAGAATGATGCAGAGGCTCAAGAGAGTGCTGCAGAGGCTCAAGAGAGGGTTGCTGAGGCTCCAGAGAGGGATGCAGAGGGTCAAGAGAGTGATGAAGAGGCTGAAGAGAGAGATGTAGAGGCTCCAGAGAGGGATGCAGAGGCTCAAGATAGTGATGCAGAGGCTCAAGAGAATGATGTAGAGGCTTAAGAGAGGGATGCATAGGCTCAAGAGAATGAAGAAGAGGCTCAAGAGAGTGCTGCAGAGGCACAAAAGAGGGATGCTGAGGCTCCAGAGAGGGATGCAGAAGCTCAAGAGAGTGATGCAGAGGCTGAAGAGAGAGACGCAGAAGCTTAAGAGAGTGATGCAGTGAATTAAGAGAGGGATGCAGGGGCTTAAGAGAGTGATGCAGAGGCTCAAGAGAGTAATGCAGAGGATCATGAGAATGATGCAGAGGCTCATGAGAGTGATGCAGAGGCTTAAGAGAGTGGTGTAGAGGCTTAAGAGAGGGGATGCAGAGGCTCAAGAGAGTGATGCAGAGCCTGAAGAGAGTGATGCAGAGGCTTAAGAGAGGGATGCAGAGGCTCAAGAGAGGGATGCAAAGGCTCATAAAAGGGGTGCAGAGGCTCATGAGAGGGATGCAGAGGCTCAATAGAGGGATGGAAAGGCTCATAAAAGGGATGCAAAAGCTCATAAGAGGGATGCAGGGGCTCAAGAGAGGGATGCAGAGGCTCACGAGAGGGATGCAGAGACTCTTGAGAGTGATGCAGAGGCTCAATATAGGGATGCAGAGGTTTAAGAGAGTGATGCAAAGGCTCAATAAACGGATGCAGAGGCTCATGAGAGGGATGCAGAGGCTGAAGAGAGTGATGCAGAGGCTTATGAGAGGGATGCAGAGACTCTTGAGAGTGATGCAGAGGCTCACGATAGGGATGCAGAGGCTTGAGAGAGTGATGCAAAGGCTCAATAGAGGGATGCAGAGGCTCATGAGAGGGATGTAGGAGTTCAAGAGAGGGATGCAGAGGTTCAAGAAAGTGATGCAGAGGCTTACGAAAGGGATGCAGAGGCTCAAGAAAGTGATTCAGAAGCTTAATGGAGGGATGCAGAGGCTCAAGAGAATGATGCAGAGGCTCAAGAGAGTGCTGCAGAGGCTCAAGAGAGGGATGCTGAGGCTCCAGAGGCTCAAAAGAGTGATGCAGAGGCTGAAGAGAGAGATGCAGAGGCTTAAAAGAGTGATGCAGAGGCTCAAGAGAGTAATGCAGAGGCTCAAGAGAATGATGTAGAGGCTTAAGAGAGGGATGCAAAGGTTCAAGAGAATGATGCAGAGGCTCAAGAGAGTGATGCACAGGCTCAAGAGAGTGATGCAGAGGATCATGAGAGTGATGCGGAGGCTAAAGAGAGTGATGAAGAGTCTTAAGAGAGTGATGCAGAGGATTAAAAGAGGGATGCAGAGGCTCAAGAGAGTGATGCAGACGCTCTGGAGAGTGATGCAGATGCTTAGAAGAATGATGCAGAGGCTCAAGAGAGGGATGCAGAGGCTAAAGAGAGTGATGCAGATGCTCAAGAGAGGGATGCAGAGGATGAAGAGAGAGACGCAAAGGCTAAAGAGAGTGATGCAGAGGCTCAAGAGATGGATTCAGAGGCTCTAGAGAGAATTGCATAGGAATAAAAGAGTGATGCAGAGTCTGAAGAGAGTGTTGCAGAGGCTCAAGAGAGGGATGCAGAGGCTCAAGGGAGTGATGCAGAGACTCAAGAGATTTATGCAGAGGCTCAAGAGAGTGATGCAGAGGCTTACGAGAGTGATGCAGAGGCTCAAGAGAGGGATGCAGACGCTCGAGAGAGTGATGCAGAAGCTCTAGAGAGTGATGCAGAGGATTAAGAGGGGGATGCTGAGGCTCCAGAGAGGGATGCAGAGGCTCAAGAGAGAAAGGCAGAGGCTTAAGAGAGTGATGCAGAGGATCAAGAGAGGGAAGCAGAGGCTGATGGCAGAAGAGAGTGATGCAGAGGCTTAAGAGAGTGATGCAGAGGCTTAAGAGAGAGTGATGCAGAGGCTCAAGAGAGGGAATGCAGAGGCTCAAGAGAGTGATGCAGACGCTTAATAGAGGGATGCAGAGGTTCAAGAGAGTGATGCAGAGGCTTAAGAGAGGGATGCAGAGGCTCAAGAAAGTGATTCAGAGGCTTATGAGAGTGATGCAGAGGATCAAGAGAGGGATGAAGAGGCTGAAAAGAGTGATGCAGAGGCTCAAGAAAGGGATGCAGAGGCTCAAGAGAGTGATTCTTAGGCTTACGAGAGTGAAGCCGAGGCTTAAGAGAGTGAGGTTGAGGCTGTGGAGAGGGATGCAGAGGCTCAACAGAGTGATGCAGAGGCTTTAGACGGTGATGCAGAGGCTCAAGAGAGTGATGCAGACGCTCAAGAGAGGGATGCAGGGGCTCAAGATAGTGATGCAGAAGCTCAAGAGAGTGATTCAGAGGCTTACGAGCGTGATGCAGAGGCTTACGAGAGTGATGCAGAGGCTTAAGAGAGGGAGGCAGAGGCTCAAGAGAGGAATGCAGAGGTTCAAGAGGGGGATGCAGATGCTCAAGAGAGGGATACAGAGGCTCAATTGAGGGATGCAGAGGTACAAGAGAGGGATGCAGAGGCTCTTGAGAGTGATTTAGAGGCTTACGAGAGTGATGCAGAGGCTTAAGAGAGTGATGCAGAGGCTTAAGAGAGTGATGCAGAGGCTTAAGAGAGGGATGCAGAGGCTCAAAAGAGGGATGCAGAGGTTCATGAGAGGGATGCACGGGCTCAAGAGAGGGATGCAGAGGCTCAAGTGAGGGATGCAGAGGCACAATTAAGAGAAAGATGCAGAGGCTCATGAGAGTGACGCAGAGGCTCAAGAGAGAGATGCAGAGGCTTAAGACAGTGATGCAAAGGCTCAGGAGAGGGATGCAAAGGCTCATGAGAGGGATTCAGGAGTTCAAGAGAGTGATGCTGACGCTGAAAAAAGGGATGCAGAGGCTTAAGAAAGTGATGCAGAGGTTCAAAAAAGGGATGCAGAGGATTAGGAGGGTGATGCAGAGGCTCAAGAGAGTGATGCAGAGGCTCATGAGAGGGATGCAGAGGCTCAAGAAAGTGATGCAGAGGATAAGGAGAGGGAAGCAGAGTCCTAAGAGAGTGATGCAGAAGCTGAAGAGAGTGATGCAGAGGATCAAGAGAGTGATGCAGAGGCTCGAAAGAGTGATGCAGAGGCTCAAAAGAGTTATTCAGAGGCTAAGGAGAGTGATGCAGAGGCCACAAGAGAGTGATGCAGAGGCTGAAAAGAGTGTTGCAGAGGCTCAAGAGAGTGATGCAGAGACTCAAGAGAGGGATGTAGAGGCTAAAGAGAGTGATCCAGAGGCTGAAGAGAGAGATGCAGAGGCTTCAGAGAGTGATGCAGAGGTTCAAGAGAGTGATGCAGATGCACAAGTAAATGATGTAGAGGCTTAAGAGAGGGATGCAGAGGCTCAGGAGAGTGATGCAGAGGCTCAAGAGAGTGATGCAGTGGCTGAAGAGAATGATGCAGAGGCTTAAGAGAGTGATGCAGAGGCTTAAGAGAGGGTTGCAAAGGCTAAAGAGAGTGATGCAGAGGATTAAGAGAGGGATGCAGGGGCTTAAGAGAGTGATGGAGAGGCTCAAGAGAGTAATGCAGAGGATCATGAGAATGATGCAGAGGCTCAAGAGAGTGATGTAGAGGATCAAGAGAGGGATGCTGAGGCTCAAATGAGGGATAGAGAGGCTTAGAAGAATGATGCAGAGGCTGAAGAGAGGGATGCAGAGGCTTAAGAGAGTGATGCAGAGGCTTAAGAGAGGGATGCAGAGGCTTAAGAGAGGGATGCAGAGGCTCAAGAGAGTGATGCAGAAGCTCAAGCGAGTGATGCAGATGCTTCGGAGAATGATGCAGAGGCTCAAGAGAGGGATGCAGAGGCTGAAGAGAGTGAAGCAGGGGCTTAAGTGAGTGATGCAGAGGCTTAAGAGAGGGATGCAGAGGCTCAAGAGAGTGATGTAGAGGCTCAAGAGAGTGATGCAGAGGCTCAAGAGAGTGATGCAGAGGATCATGAGAGTGATGCAGAGGCTCAAGAGAGTGATGCAGAGGATCAAGAGAGGGAACCAGAGGCTTAAGAGAGTGATGCAGAAGCCGAAGATTGTGATGCAGAGGTTTAAGAGAGTGATGAAGAGGCTGAAGAGAATGATGCAGAGGCTTAAGAGAGTGAGGCAGAGGCTCAAGAGAGGGATTCAGAGGCTCAAGTGAGTGATGCAGAGGCTTAAGAGAGGGATGCAGTGGCTCAAGAGAATGATGCAACGGCTCAAGAGAGTGCTGCAAAAGGCTCAAGAGAGGGATGCTGATGCTCCAGAGAGGGTTGCAGAGGCTCAAGAGAGTGATGCAGAGACTCAAGAGAGAAAGACAGAGGCTTAAGAGAGTGATGCAGAGGCTCAAGACAGTGATGCAGAGGCTCAATAGAATGATGCAGATGCTCAAGAGAGTGATGCAGATTATCAAGAGAGGGATGCAGAGGCTTAGGAGAGTGATGCAGAGGCTGAAGAGAGTGATGCAGAGGCTGAAGAGAGTGATGCAGAGGCTCAAGAGAGAGTGATGCAGACGATAAAGAGAATGATGCAGAGGCTCAAGAGAGTGATGCAGAGGAGCAATAGAGGGAAGCAGAGGCTTAAGAGAGTGATGCAGAGGCTGAAGAGAGTGATGCAGAGGCTCTAGAGAGTGATGCAGAGGCTCTAGAGAGTGATGCAGAGGCTTAAGAGAAGGATACAGAGGCTCAAGAGAGGGATGTAGACGCTCAAGAGAGTGATGTAGAAGCTCAAGAGAGTGATGCAGAGGATTAAGAGAGGGTTGCTGAGGCTCCAGAGAGGGATGCAGAGGCTCAAGAGAGAAAGGCAGAGGCTAAAGTGAGTGATGCAGAGGATCAAGAGAGGGAAGCAGAGGCTTAAATTAAGAGAGTGATGCAGAGGCCGAAGAGAGTGATGCAGAGGCTTACGAAAGTGATGCAGAGGCTCAAGAGAGTTATGCAGAGGCTCAAGAGAGTGATGCAGAGGCTAAAAAGAGTTATGCAGATTCTCAAGAGAGTAATGCAGAGGCTTACGAGAGTGATGCAGAGGATCAGGAGAGGGATGCAGAGGCTCAAGAGAGTGATGCAGAGGCTCGAGAGAGTGATGCAGAGGCTGAAGAGAGGGATGCAGAGGCTGAAGAGACGGATGCAGAGGCTCAAGAGAGGGATACAGAAGCTCAAGAGAGTGATGCAGAGACTCAAGAGAATTATGCATTGGGTTAAGCGAGTGATGCAGAGGCTGACGAGAGTGATGCAGAGGCTCAAGTGAGGGATATAGAGGCTAAGGAGAGGGATGCAGAAGCTCAAGAGAGTGATGTAGAGGCTTGAGAGAGTGATGCAGAGGCTTAAGAGAGGGATGCAGAGGTTCAAGAGAGGGATGCAGAGGCTTAAGAGTGAGATGCAGGGGCTCATGAGAGGGATGCAGAGGCTTAGGTGAGTGATGCAGAGGCTGAAGAGTGTTGCAGAGGCTCAAAAGAGAGAGATGCAGAGGCTCAAGAGAGTGATGCAGAGGCTAAAAAGAGTTATGCAGATTCTCAAGAGAGTAATGCAGAGGCTTACGAGAGTGATGCAGAGGATCAGGAGAGGGATGCAGAGGCTCAAGAGATTGAAGAAGAGGCTCAAGAGAGTGCTGCAGAGACTCAAAAGAGGGATGCTGAGGCTCCAGAGCGGGTTGCAGAGGCTCAAGAGAGTGATGCAGAGGCTGAAGAGAGAGACGCAGAAGCTTAAGAGAGTGATGCAGTGGATTAAGAGAGGGATGCAGGGGCTTAAGAGAGTGATGCAGAGGCTCAAGAGAGTGATGCAGAGGCTCATGAGAGGGATGTCGAGGCTCAAGAAAGTGATGCAGAGGATAAGGAAAGGGAAGCAGAGTCCTAAGAGAGTGATGCAGAAGCTGAAGAGAGTGATGCAGAGGATCAAGAGAGTGATGCAGAGGCTCGAAAGAGTGATGCAGAGGCTCAAAAGAGTTATTCAGAGGCTAAGGAGAGTGATGCAGAGGCCACAAGAGAGTGATGCAGAGGCTGAAAAGAGTGTTGCAGAGGCTCAAGAGAGTGATGCAGAGGCTCAAGAGAGGGATGTAGAGGCTAAAGAGAGTGATCCAGAGGCTGAAGAGAGAGATGCAGAGGCTTCAGAGAGTGATGCAGAGGTTCAAGAGAGTGATGCAGATGCACAAGTAAATGATGTAGAGGCTTAAGAGAGGGATGCAGAGGCTCAGGAGAGTGATGCAGAGGCTCAAGAGAGTGATGCAGTGGCTGAAGAGAATGATGCAGAGGCTTAAGAGAGTGATGCAGAGGCTTAAGAGAGGGTTGCAAAGGCTAAAGAGAGTGATGCAGAGGATTAAGAGAGGGATGCAGGGGCTTAAGAGAGTGATGGAGAGGCTCAAGAGAGTAATGCAGAGGATCATGAGAATGATGCAGAGGCTCAAGAGAGTGATGCAGAGGATCAAGAGAGGGATGCTGAGGCTCAAATGAGGGATAGAGAGGCTTAGAAGAATGATGCAGAGGCTGAAGAGAGGGATGCAGAGGCTTAAGAGAGTGATGCAGAGGCTTAAGAGAGGGATGCAGAGGCTTAAGAGAGGGATGCAGAGGCTCAAGAGAGTGATGCAGAAGCTCAAGCGAGTGATGCAGATGCTTCGGAGAATGATGCAGAGGCTCAAGAGAGGGATGCAGAGGCTGAAGAGAGTGATGCAGGGGCTTAAGTGAGTGATGCAGAGACTTAAGAGAGGGATGCAGAGGCTCAAGAGAGTGATGTAGAGGCTCAAGAGAGTGATGCAGAGGCTCAAGAGAGTGATGCAGAGGATCATGAGAGTGATGCAGAGGCTCAAGAGAGTGATGCAGAGGATCAAGAGAGGGAAGCAGAGGCTTAAGAGAGTGATGCAGAAGCCGAAGATTGTGATGCAGAGGTTTAAGAGAGTGATGAAGAGGCTGAAGAGAATGATGCAGAGGCTTAAGAGAGTGAGGCAGAGGCTCAAGAGAGGGATTCAGAGGCTCAAGTGAGTGATGCAGAGGCTTAAGAGAGGGATGCAGTGGCTCAAGAGAATGATGCAACGGCTCAGGAGAGTGCTGCAAAAGGCTCAAGAGAGGGATGCTGATGCTCCAGAGAGGGTTGCAGAGGCACAAGAGAGTGATGCAGAGCCTCAAGAGAGAAAGAAAGAGGCTTAAGAGAGTGATGCAGAGGCTCAAGACAGTGATGCAGAGGCTCAAGAGAATGATGCAGATGCTCAAGAGAGTGATGCAGATTATCAAGAGAGGGATGCAGAGGCTTAGGAGAGTGATGCAGAGGCTGAAGAGAGTGATGCAGAGGCTGAAGAGAGTGATGCAGAGGCTCAAGAGAGAGTGATGCAGACGATAAAGAGAATGATGCAGAGGCTCAAGAGAGTGATGCAGAGGAGCAATAGAGGGAAGCAGAGGCTTAAGAGAGTGATGCAGAGGCTGAAGAGAGTGATGCAGAGGCTCTAGAGAGTGATGCAGAGGCTTAAGAGAAGGATACAGAGGCTCAAGAGAGGGATGTAGACGTTCAAGAGAGTGATGTAGAAGCTCAAGAGAGTGATGCAGAGGATTAAGAGAGGGTTGCTGAGGCTCCAGAGAGGGATGCAGAGGCTCAAGAGAGAAAGGCAGAGGCTAAAGTGAGTGATGCAGAGGATCAAGAGAGGGAAGCAGAGGCTTAAATTAAGAGAGTGATGCAGAGGCTTACGAAAGTGATGCAGAGGCTCAAGAGAGTTATGCAGAGGCTCAAGAGAGTGATGCAGAGGCTAAAAAGAGTTATGCAGATTCTCAAGAGAGTAATGCAAAGGCTTACGAGAGTGATGCAGAGGATCAGGAGAGGGATGCAGAGGCTCAAGAGAGTGATGCAGAGGCTCGAGAGAGTGATGCAGAGGCTCAAGTGAGGGATATAGAGGATAAGGAGAGGGATGCAGAAGCTCAAGAGAGTGATGTAGAGGCTTGAGAGAGTGATGCAGAGGATTAAGAGAATTATGCATTGGGTGAAGCGAGTGATGCAGAGGCTGACGAGAGTGATGCAGAGGCTCAAGTGAGGGATATAGAGGCTAAGGAGAGGGATGCAGAAGCTCAAGAGAGTGATGTAGAGGCTTGAGAGAGTGATGCATAGGATTAAGAGAGGGATGCAGAGGTTCAAGAGAGGGATGCAGAGGCTTAAGAGTGGGATGCAGGGGCTCATGAGAGGGATGCAGAGGCTTAGGTGAGTGATGCAGAGGATGAAGAGTGTTGCAGAGGCTCAAAAGAGAGAGATGCAGAGGCTCAAAAGAGAGAGATGCAGAGGCTCAAGAGAGTGATGCAGAGGCTAAAAAGAGTTATGCAGATTCTCAAGAGAGTAATGCAGAGGCTTACGAGAGTGATGCAGAGGATCAGGAGAGGGATGCAGAGGCTCAAGAGATTGAAGAAGAGGCTCAAGAGAGTGCTGCAGAGGCTCAAAAGAGGGATGCTGAGGCTCCAGAGCGGGTTGCAGAGGCTCAAGAGAGTGATGCAGAGGCTGAAGAGAGAGACGCAGAAGCTTAAGAGAGTGATGCAGTGGATTAAGAGAGGGATGCAGGGGCTTAAGAGAGTGATGCAGAGGCTCAAGAGAGTAATGCAGAGGATCATGAGAATGATGCAGAGGCTCAAGAGAGTGATGCAGAGGATCAAGAGAGGGATGCTGAGGCTCAAATGAGGGATAGAGAGGCTTAGAAGAATGATGCAGAGGCTCAAGAGAGGGATTCAGAGGCTCAAGAGAGTGATACAGAGGCTCAAGAGAGTGATGCATAGGCTCAAGAGAGTGATGCAGAGGCTCAAGAGAGGGATGCAGAGGCTTAAGAGAGGGATGCAGAGGCTCAAGAGAGTGATGCAGAGGCTCAAGCGAGTGATGCAGATGCTTAGGAGAATGATGCAGAGGCTCAAGAGAGGGATGCAGAGGCTGAAGAGAGTGATGCAGAGGCTTAAGTGAGTGATGCAGAGGCTTAAGAGAGGGATGCAGAGGCTCAAGAGAGGGATGCAGAGGCTCAAGAGAGTGATGCAGAAGCTTAAGAGAGGGATGCAGAGGCTCAAGAGAATGATATAGAGGTTCAAGAGAGTGCTGCAGAGGCTCAAGAGAGGGTTGCTGAGGCTCCAGAGAGGGATGCAGAGGGTCAAGAGAGTGATGAAGAGGCTGAAGAGAGAGATGTAGAGGCTCCAGAGAGGGATGCAGAGGCTCAAGATAGTGATGCAGAGGCTCAAGAGAATGATGTAGAGGCTTAAGAGAGGGATGCAGAGGTTCAAGAGAATGATGCGGAGGCTCAAAAGAGTGATGCAGAGGATTATGAGAGGGATGCGGAGGCTTACGAGAGTGGTGCAGAGGCTCAAGAGAGTGATGTAGAGGCTCAAGAGAGTGATGCAGAGGCTCAAGAGAATGATGCAGAGGCTCAAGAGAGGGATGCAGAGGCTGAAGAGAGTGATGCAGATGCTCAAGAGAGGGATGCAGAGGATGAAGAGAGTGACGCAGAGGCTCGAGAGAGTTTTGCAGTGGCTCAAGAGAGTGATGCATAGGCTTACGAGAGTGATGCAGAGGCTCAAGAGAGGGATGCAGAGGCTCTCTTTAGCCTCCGCATCACTCTCATGATCCTCTGCATCACTCTCTTGAGCCTCTGCATCACTCTCTTGAGCCTCTACATCACTCTCTTGAGCCTCTGCACCACTCTCGTAAGCCACTGCATCCCTCTCATAATCCTCTGCATCACTCTTTTGAGCCTCCGCATCATTCTCTTGAACCTCTGCATCCCTCTCTTAAGCCTCTACATCATTCTCTTGAGCCTCTGCATCACTATCTTGAGCCTCTGCATCCCTCTCTGGAGCCTCTACATCTCTCTCTTCAGCCTCTTCATCACTCTCTTGACCCTCTGCATCCCTCTCTGGAGCCTCAGCAACCCTCTCTTGAGCCTCTGCAGCACTCTCTTGAGCCTCTGCATCATTCTCTTGAGCCTCTGCATCCCTCTCTTAAGCTTCTGCATCACTCTCTTGAGCCTCTGCATCTCTCTCTTGAGCCTCTGCATCCCTCTCTTAAGCCTCTGCATCACTCACTTAAGCCTCTGCATCACTCTCTTCAGCCTCTGCATCCCTCTCTTGAGCCTCTGCATCATTCTCCTAAGCATCTGCATCACTCGCTTGAGCCTCTGCATCACTCTCTTGAGCCTCTGCATCCCTCTCTTAAGCCTCTGCATCCCTCTCTTTAGCCTCTGCATCACTCTCTTGAGCCTCTGCATCACTCTCTTGAGCCTATGCATCACTCTCTTGAGCCTCTGTATCACTCTCTTGAGCCTCTGAATCCCTCTCTTGAGCCTCTGCATCATTCTTCTAAGCCTCTCTATCCCTCATTTGAGCCTCAGCATCCCTCTCTTGATCCTCTGCATCACTCTCTTGAGCCTCTGCATCATTCTCATGATCCTCTGCATTACTCTCTTGAGCCTCTGCATCACTCTCTTAAGCCCCTGCATCCCTCTCTTAATCCACTGCATCACTCTCTTAAGCTTCTGCGTCTCTCTCTTCAGCCTCTGCATCACTCTCTTGAGCCTCTGCATCCCGCTCTGGAGCCTCAGCATCCCTCTTTTGAGCCTCTGCAGCACTCTCTTGAGCCTCTTCTTCAATCTCTTAAGCCTCTGCATCACTCTCTTTAGCCTCTGCAAACCTCTCTTAAGCCTCTGCATCACTCTTAAGAGTCTCTGCATCCCTCTCGTGAGCCTCTGCATCCCTCTCTTGAGCCCCTGCATCCCTCTTATGAGCCTTTGCATTCCTTTTATGAGCCTTTCCATCCCTCTATTGAGCCTCTGCATCCCTCTCATGAGCCTCTGCACCCCTTTTATGAGCCTTTGCATCCCTCTCTTGAGCCTCTGCATCCCTCTCTTAAGCCTCTGCATCACTCTCTTCAGGCTCTGCATCACTCTCTTGAGCCTCTGCATCCCCTCTTTTAAGCCTCTGCACCAATCTCTTAAGCCTCTGCATCACTCTCTTGAGCTACTGCATCACTCTCTTGAGCCTCTACATCCTTCTCTTGAGCCTCTGCATCACTCTCGTAAGCCTCTGCTTCACTATCTTGAGCCTCTGCATAACTCTTTTGAGTCTCTGCATCACTCTCTTGAGCCTTTGCAACACTCTCTTCAGACTCTGTATCACTCTCTTATGCCTCTGCATCCCTCTCTTGGGCCTCTCATTCCCTCTCTTGAGCCTCTGCATCACTCTCTTCATCCTCTGCATCCCTCTCCATAGCATCTGCATCACTCTCTTGGGCCCCTGCAACCCTCTCTTGAGCCTCTGCATCACTCTCTTGAGCCTCTGCATCCCTATTTTGAGCCTCTGCATCACTTTCTTAAGCCTCTGCATCCCTTTCTTGAGCCTCAGCATCGCTCTCTTGAACTCCTGCATCCTTTTCATGAGCCTCTGCCTCCCTCTCTTGAGCCTTTGCATCACTCTCTTAAGCCTCTGCATCCCTCTCTTGAGCCTCTGCATCACTCTCGTAAGCCTATGCATCACTCTCTTGAGCCACTGCAAAACTCTCTCGAGCCTCTGCGTCACTCTCTTCATCCTCTGCATCCCCTCTCTTGAGCATCTGCATCACTCTCTTCAGCCTCTGCATCCCTCTCTTGAGCCTCTGCATCATTCTCCTAAGCATCTGCATCACTCTCCTGAGCCTCTGCATCACTCTCTTGAGCCTCTGCATCCCTCTCTTGAGCCTCTGCATCATTCTCCTAAGCATCTGCATCACTCTCCTGAGCCTCTGCATCACTCTCTTGAGCCTCTGCATCCCTCTTTTAAGCCTCTGCATCACTCTCTTAAGACTCTTCATCACTCTCTTTAGCCTCCGCATCACTCTCATGATCCTCTGCATCACTCTCTTGAGCCTCTGCATCACTCTCTTGAGCCTCTACATCACTCTCTTGAGCCTCTGCACCACTCTCCTAAGCCTCTGCATCCCTCTCATAATCCTCTGCATCACTCTTTTGAGCCTCCGCATCATTCACTTGAACCTCTGCATCCCTCTCTTAAGCCTCTACATCATTCTCTTGAGCCTCTGCATCACTATCTTGAGCCTCTGCATCCCTCTCTGGAGCCTCTACATCTCTCTCTTCAGCCTCTTCATCACTCTCTTGACCCTCTGCATCCCTCTCTGGAGCCTCAGCAACCCTCTCTTGAGCCTCTGCATCACTCTCTTGAGCCTCTGCATCATTCTCTTGAGCCTCTGCATCCCTCTCTTAAGCTTCTGCATCACTCTCTTGAGCCTCTGCATCCCTCTCTTGAGCCTCTGCATCCCTCTCTTAAGCCTCTGCATCACTCACTTAAGCCTCTGCATCACTCTCTTGAGCCTCTGCATCATTCTCCTAAGCATCTGCATCACTCGCTTGAGCCTCTGCATCACTCTCTTGAGCCTCTGCATCCCTCTCTTAAGCCTCTGCATCCCTCTCTTTAGCCTCTGCATCACTCTCTTGAGCCTCTGCATCACTCTCTTGAGCCTCTGCATCCCTCTCTTGAGCCTCTGCATCACTCTCTTGAGCCTCTGCATCACTCTCTTGAGCCTCTGCATCCCTCTCTTGAGCCTCTGCATCACTCTCTTGAGCCTCTGTATCACTCTCTTGAGCCTCTGAATCCCTCTCTTGAGCCTCTGCATCATTCTTCTAAGCCTCTCTATCCCTCATTTGAGCCTCAGCATCCCTCTCTTGATCCTCTGCATCACTCTTTTGAGCATCTGCATCATTCTCATGATCCTCTGCATTACTCTCTTGAGCCTCTGCATCACTCTCTTAAGCCCCTGCATCCCTCTCTTAATCCACTGCATCACTCTCTTAAGCTTCTGCGTCTCTCTCTTCAGCCTCTGCATCACTCTCTTGAGCCTCTGCATCCCTCTCTGGAGCCTCAGCATCCCTCTTTTGAGCCTTTGCAGCACTCTCTTCAGCCTCTTCTTCATTCTCTTGAGCCTATGCATCCCTCTCTTAAGCCTCTGCATCACTCTCTTTAGCCTCTGCAACCCTCTCTTAAGCCTCTGCATCACTCTCTTAAGGCTCTGTATCATTCTCTTCAGCCACTGCATCACTCTCTTGAGCCTCTGCATCACTCTCCTGACCCTCTGCATCACTCATTTAGGCCTCTGCATCATTCTCTTTAGCCTCTGCATCCCTCTCTTAAGCCTCTGCATCATTCTCGTCAGCCGCTGCATCCCTCTCTTAAGCCTCTGCATCATTCTCTGCAGCCTCTGCATTCCTCTCTTAAACCTCTGCATCACTCTCCTGATCCTCTGCATCCCTCGCTTAAGCCTCTGCATCATTCTTTTGAGCCCCTGCATCATTCTCTTGAGCCTCTTCATCCCTCTCTTAAGCCTCTACATCATTCACTTGTGCATCTGCATCACTCTCTTGAACCTCTGCATCACTCTCTTAAGCCTCTGCATCTCTCTCTTCAGCCTCTGCATCACTCTTTTTAGCCCCTACATCCCTCTCTTGAGCCTCTGCATCCCTCTCTTGAGCCTCTGCATGACTCTCATGAGCCTCTGCAACAATCTTTTCAGCCTCTGCATCACTCTCTTGTGGCCTCTGCATCACTCTCCTTAGCCTCTGAATAACTCTTTTGAGCATCTGCATCACTCTCTTCAGCCTCTTCATCACTCTCTTAAGCCTCTGCATCACTCTATTCGGCCTCTGCATCACTCTCTTAAACCTCTGCTTCCCTCTCCTGATCCTTTGCATCACTCTCTTGAGCCTCTGCATCATTCTCATGATCCTCAGCATCACTCGCTTGAGCCTCTGCATCACTCTCTTGAGCCTCTACATCACTCTCTTGAGCCTCTGCATCCCTCTCTTCAGCCTCTGCGTCACTCTCTTAAGCCTCTGCATCACTCTCTTGAACCTCTGCATCCCTCTATTAAGCCTCTGCATCACTCTCTTCAGCCTCTGCATCACTCTCTTCAGCCTCTGCGTCACTCTCTTAAGCCTCTGCATCACTCTCTTGAACCTCTGCATCCCTCTATTAAGCGTCTGCATCACTCGCTAGAGCCTCTGCATCCCTCTCTTGTGCCTCCGCATCCCTCACTTGAGCCTCTGCATCACTCTCTTGAGCCCCTGCATCCCTCTCTTGAGCCTCTGCATCACTCTCTTGAGCCTCTGCATCACCCTCTTAAGCCTCTGCATCCCTCTCCTAAGCCTCAACCTCACTCACTTAAGCCTCGGCATCACTCTCGTAAGCCTCTGAATCACTCTCTTGAACCTCTGCATCCCTCTCTTGAGCCTCTGCATCACTCTATTCAGCTTCTTCATCCCTCTCTTGATCCTCTGCATCACTCTCATAAGCCTCTGAATCACTCTCTTGAACCTTTGCATCCCTCTCTTGAGCCTCTGCATCATTCTCTTGAGCCTCTGCATCCCTCTCGTAAGCCTCTGCATCACTCTCTTGAACATCTGCATCCCTCTATTAAGCGTCTGCATCACTCTCTTGAGCCTCTGCATCCCTCTCTTGAGCCTCTGTATCACTTTCGTAAGCCTCTGCAACACTCTCTTCAGCCTCTGCATCACTCTCTTCGGCCTCTGCATCACTCTCTTAATTTAAGCCTCTGCTTCCCTCTCTTGATCCTCTGCATCACTAACTTAAGCCTCTGCCTTTACCTCTTGATCCTTTGCATCCCTCTCTGGAGCCTCAGCAACCCTCTCTTAATCCTCTGCATCACTCTCTTGAGCTTCTGCATCACTCTCTTGAGCGTCTACATCCCTCTCTTGAGCCTCTGTATCCTTCTCTTAAGCCTCTGCATCACTCTCTAGAGCCTCTGCATCACTCTCTTCAGCCTCTGCATCACTCTCTTAAGCCTCTGCTTCCCTCTCTTGCTCCTCTGAATCACTCTCTTGATCCTCTGCATCACTCTCTTGAGCATCTGCATCGTTCTCTTGATCCTCTGCATCACTGTCTTGTGCCTCTGCATCACTCTTAAGCCTCTGCCTTTCTCTCTTGAGCCTCTGCATCACTCTCTTGAGCCTCTGCATCCCTCTCTGGAGCATCAGCATCCCTCTCTTGAGCCTTTTGCAGCACTCTCTTGAGCCTCTGCCTCCACGATGGTGCCCCCAGTGGAACTGTGATTTGGCTGGCCTGTGGCCAGGGTAGACTCAAGAGAATCGAAGGATTCGTCGTGAGGCCACAAGAGGACCGAGAGCTAAGCATCGTCGAGCACCGTGAACGTCCAGAGTCTTCAGAGGAAGACCACATTGTATATAATAGTGTTAATACCTCCCCCGTGTGATAAGATATTTATTATTTATGGTGATGGTGACAATTATATTATTAAGTTTTTGCCTTTGTCTCCCTTCCCCTTTTATTTACTTGCGTTACGGATCACATCCCTTGAAAGCCACTACTAGCTTGGGGCCGGATACCCTACCTCTAACAACATCAGAGAAAGAACCCGGTTGCGACCCGAGAGGGCCGTAACAGTTTTCATTTAAATTAACTAAAATGTTCCTGATTTTCCGTTTATATTACAGATGGAAGATGCACACGTAAAACCGCTCTAATCCGGCTGAAACGTCGATATATGCAATAAAAACAGAACTTTTCCCCTTTTTCAATATCTTACTCAGTATTTAAACGAGAAACAAATAGTTGATTGAAAATGAAGTATTTAAGGTTATTTTCTAATCAATTATGTGTTTGCATCATTTTTATCGTATATATAATGAATTAATAACAATAAACGGAAAATTCACAAAAAACGTGGAAAAACGGTAAAATCTTGCCTAATTCCATGATATTTTGTTTAAATCACATAAAATAAAAGGAGATGATAAACGTGAAAATATTGCTAAATTCGATGATTTTTCGTACGAAACAAAACGCAAGAAAACATGCTGAAAATGGAATATTATGCGAAATTCTGAGATTTGAAGGCTAAATGACATATCGTGATTCTACATGAAATAGTAACGAAATATTGGTAAAAAATTGAATATATTTACGTAATACCAAACTAAATGATAAACGTGAAAAAAGTCACTATTATACCAAATTTGAGGATTTTACCTTCGAATCATAAAGCGAGGTTTCGTATTATTTAGATCCAAGAAAAGACATATGACAATGTTGTTTCCAATACAAATGATAAAAATCAATGTGTTTTCATTAGAATTATCTAAAATGTTCCTGATTTTCCGTTTACATTACCGATGGAAGATGTACACGTATAACCGCTCTATACCGGCTGAAACGTCGATATATGCAATAAAAACCGAACTTCTCCCCTTTTCAATACCTTAATCAGTATTTTAACGAGAAACAAATAGGTGATTGAAAATGAGGTGTTTCAGGTTAATTTCTAATCAATTATGTGTCTGCATTATTTTTGGCATATATTTAATGAATTAATACGAATAAACTGAAAATTCACAAAAACGTCGAAAAACGGCAAAATATTGCCTAATTCGATGATATTTTGTTTAAATCACATAAAGGAAAAGGGGATGATAAACGTCAAAATATTGCTAAATTCGATGATTTTTCGTATGAAACAAAACGCAAGAAAACTTGCTGAAAATGGAATATTATGCGAAATTCTGAGATTTGAAGGCTAAATCACATATCGTGATTCTACGTGAAATAGTATCGAAATATTGGTAAAAAAATGAATATATTTACGTAATATCCAACTAAATGATAAACGTGAAAAAAGTCACTATTATACCAAATTTGAGGATTTTAACTTCGAATCATAAAGCGAGGTTTCGTATTATTTAGATCCAAGAAAAGACATATGACAATGTTGTTTCCAATACAAATATTACCGATGGAAGATGTACACGTAAAACCGCTCTAATCCGGCTGAAACGTCGATATATGCAATAAAAATCGAACTTCTCCCCTTTTATATATCTTACTCAGTATTTTAACGAGAAACAAATAGATGATTGAAAATGAAGTATTTAAGGTTATTATCTAATCAATTATGTGTTTGCATCATTTTTATCGTAAATATAATGAATTAATACCCATAGACTGAAAATTCACACAAACGTGGAAAAACGGCAAAATATTGCCTAATTCGATGATATTTTGTTTAAATCACATAGAGGAAAAGGGGATGATAAACGTCAAAATATTGCTAAACTCGATGATTTTTCGTACGAAACAAAATGCAAGAAAACTTGCTTAAAATGCAATATAATGCGACATTCTGAGATTTAAAGGCCAAATCACATATCGTGATACTTCATGTAATAGCATCGAAATATTGGTAATAATGAATATATTTACGTAATATCAAACTACATGATTAACGTGAAAAGGTCACTATTTTACCATATTTGAGGATTTTAACTTCAAATCATAGAGTGAGGTTTCGTATTATTTAGATCCATGAAAAGACATATGACAATGTTGTTTCCAATACAAATGATAAAACCAATGTGTTTTCATTAGAATTAACTAAAATGTTCCTGATTTTCCGTTTATATTACCGATGGAAGATGTACACGTAAAACCGCTCTAATCCGGCTGAAACGTCGATATATGCAATAAAAATCGAACTTCTCCCCATTTTTATATCTTACTCAGTATTTTAACGAGAAACAAATAGATGATTGAAAATGAAGTATTTAAGGTTATTATCTAATCATTTATGTGTTTGCATCATTTTTATCGTATATATAATGAATTAATACCCATAAACTGAAAATTCACAAAAACGTGGAAAAACGGCAAAATATTGCTTAATTCGATGATATTTTGATTAAATCACATAAAGAAAAAGGGGGATGATAAACGTCAAAATATTGCTAAATTCGATGATTTTTCGTACGAAACAAAATGCAAGAAAATTTGCTTAAAATGCAATATTATGCGACATTCTGAGATTTGAAGGCCAAATCACATATCGTGATACTACATGAATAGTATCGAAATATTGGTAAAAATGAATATATTTACGTAATATCAAACTACATGAAAAACGTGAAAAAGTCACTATTTTATCATATTTGAGGATTTTAACTTCAAATCATAGAGCGAGGTTTCGTATTATTTAGATCCAAGAAAAGACATATGACAATGTTGTTTCCAATACAAATGATAAAAAACAATGTGTTTTCATTAGAATTAACTAAAATGTTCTTGATTTTCCGTTTATATTACCGATGGAAGATGTACACGTAAAACCGCTCTAATCCGGCTGAAACGTCGATATATGCAATAAAAACCGAACTTCTCCCCTTTTCAATATCTTACTCAGTATTTTAACGAGAAACAAATAGATGATTGAAAATGAAGTATTTAAGGTTATTATCTAATCAATTATGTGTTTGCATCATTTTTATCGTATATATAATGAATTAATACCCATAGACAGAAAATTCACAAAAACGTGGAAAAACGGCAAAATATTGCCTAATTCGATGATATTTTGTTTAAATCACATAAAGGAAAAGGAGATGATAAACGTCAAAATATTGCTAAATTCGATGATTTTTCGTACGAAACAAAATGCAAGAAAACTTGCTTAAAATGCAATATTATGCGAAATTCTGAGATTTGAAGGCCAAATCACATATCGTGATACTACATGAAATAGTATCGAAATATTGGTAAAAATGAATATATTTACGTAATATCAAACTACATGAAAAACGTGAAAAAAGTCACTATTTTACCATATTTGAGGATTTTAACTTCAAATCATAGAGCGAGGTTTCGTATTATTTAGATCCAAGAAAAGACATATGACAATGTTGTTTCCAATACAAATGATAAAACCAATGTGTTTTCATTAGAATTAACTAAAATGTTCCTGATTTTCCGTTTATATTACCGATGGAAGATGTACACGTAAAACCGCTCTAATCCGGCTGAAACGTCGATATATGCAATAAAAACCGAACTTCTCCCCTTTTCAATATCTTACTCAGTATTTTAACGAGAAACAAATAGATGATTGAAAATGAAGTATTTAAGGTTATTATCTAATCAATTATGTGTTTGCATCATTTTTATCGTATATATAATGAATTAATACCCATAAACAGAAAATTCACAAAAACGTGGAAAAACGGCAAAATATTGCCTAATTCGATGATATTTTGTTTAAATCACATAAAGGAAAAGGGGATGATAAACGTCAAAATATTGCTAAATTCGATGATTTTTCGTACGAAACAAAATGCAAGAAAACTTGCTTAAAATGCAATATTATGCGAAATTCTGAGATTTGAAGGCCAAATCACATATCGTGATACTACATGAAATAGTATCGAAATATTGGTAAAAATGAATATATTTACGTAATATCAAACTATATGAAAAACGTGAAAAAAGTCACTATTTTACAATATTTGAGGATTTTAACTTCAAATCATAGAGCGAGGTTTCGTATTATTTAGATCCAAGAAAAGACATATGACAATGTTGTTTCCAATTCAAATGATAAAACCAATGTGTTTTCATTAGAATTAACTAAAATGTTCTTGATTTTCCGTTTATATTACCAATGGAAGATGTACACGTAAAACCGCTCTAATCCGGCTGAAACGTCGATATATGCAATAAAAACCGAACTTCTCCCCTTTTCAATATCTTACTCAGTATTTTAACGAGAAACAAATAGATGATTGAAAATGAAGTATTTAAGGTTATTATCTAATCAATTATGTGTTTGCATCATTTTTATCGTATATATAATGAATTAATACCCATAGACTGAAAATTCACAAAAACGTGGAAAAACGGCAAAATATTGCCTAATTCGATGATATTTTGTTTAAATCACATAAAGGAAAAGGAGATGATAAACGTCAAAATATTGCTAAATTCGATGATTTTTCGTACGAAACAAAATGCAAGAAAACTTGCTTAAAATGCAATATTATGCGAAATTCTGAGATTTGAAGGCCAAATCACATATCGTGATACTACATGAATAGTATCGAAATATTGGTAAAAATGAATATATTTACGTAATATCAAACTACATGAAAAACGTGAAAAAGTCACTATTTTACCATATTTGAGGATTTTAACTTCAAATCATAGAGCGAGGTTTCGTATTATTTAGATCCAAGAAAAGACATATGACAATGTTGTTTCCAATAATGTGTTTTCATTAGAATTAACTAAATGTTCCTGATTTTCCGTTTATATTACCGATGGAAGATGTACACGTAAAACCGCTCTAATCCGGCTGAAACGTCGATATATGCAATAAAAACCGAACTTCTCCCCTTTTCAATATCCAACTCAGTATTTTAACGAGAAACAAATGGTTGATTGAAAATGAAGTATTTAAGGTAAATTTCTAATCAATTATGTGTTTGCATCATTTTTATCGTATATTTAATGAATTAATAACAATAAACTGAAAATTCACAAAAACGTGGAAAAACGGCAAAATATTGCCTTATTCGATGATATTTTGTTTAAATCACATAAAGGAAAAGGGGATGATAAACGTCAAAATATTGCTAAATTCGACGATTTTTCGTACGAAACAAAATGCAAGAAAACTTGCTTAAAATGCAATATTATGCGAAATTCTGAGATTTGAAGGCGAAATCACATATCTTGATACTACTTGAAATAGTATCGAAATATTGGTAAAAATGAATATATTTACGTAATATCAAACTACATGAAAAACGTGAAAAAAGTCACTATTTAACCATATTTGAGGAATTTAACTTCAAATCATAGAGCGAGGTTTCGTATTATTTAGATCCAAGAAAAGACATATGACAATGGCACCAGTACAAACGATAAAAATAAATGTGTTTTCATTAGAATTAACTAAAATGTTTTTGATTTTCTGTTTATATATTACCGATGGAAGATGTACACGTAAAACCGCTCTAATCCGGCTGAAACGTCGATATATGCAATAAAAACCGAACTTCTCCCCTTTTCAATATCTTACTCAGTATTTTAACGAGAAACAAATAGATGATTGAAAATGAAGTATTTAAGGTTATTATCTAATCAATTATGTGTTTGCATCATTTTTATCGTATATATAATGAATTAATACCCATAGACTGAAAATTCACAAAAACGTGGAAAAACGGCAAAATATTGCCTAATTCGATGATATTTTGTTTAAATCACATAAAGGAAAAGGGGATGATAAACGTCAAAATATTGCTAAATTCGATGATTTTTCGTACGAAACAAAATGCAAGAAAACTTGCCTAAAATGCAATATTATGCGAAATTCTGAGATTTGAAGGCCAAATCACATATCGTGATACTACATGAAATAGTATCGAAATATTGGTAAAAATGAATATATTTACGTAATATCAAACTACATGAAAAACGTGAAAAAAGTCACTTTTTTACCATATTTGAGGATTTTACCTTCAAATCATAGAGCGAGGTTTCATATTATTTAGATCCAAGAAAAGACATATGACAATGTTGTTTCCAATACAAATTATAAAACCAATGTGTTTTCATTAGAATTAACTAAAATATTCCTGATTTTCCGTTTATATTACCGATGGAAGATGAACACGTAAAACCGCTCTAATCCGGCTCAAACGTCGATATATGCAATAAAAACCGAACTTCTTCCCTTTTCAATATCTTACTCAGTATTTTAACGAGAAACAAATAGATGATTGAAAATGAAGTATTTAAGTTTATTATCTAATCAATTATGTGTTTGCATCATTTTTATCGTATATATAGTGAATTAATACCCATAGACTGAAAGTTCACAAAAACGTGGAAAAACGGCAAAATATTGCCTAATTCGATGATATTTTGTTTAAATCACATAAAGGAAAAGGAGATGATAAACGTCAAAATATTGCTAAATTCGATGATTTTTCGTACGAAACAAAATGCAAGAAAACTTGCTTAAAATGCAATATTATTCGAAATTCTGAGATTTGAAGGCCAAATCACATATCGTGATACTACATGAAATAGTATCGAAATATTGGTAAAAATGAATATATTTACGTAATATCAAACTACATGAAAAACGTGAAAAAGTCACTATTTTACCATATTTGAGGATTTTAACTTCAAATCATAGAGCGAGGTTTCGTATTATTTAGATCTAAGAAAAGACATATGACAATGTTGTTTCCAATACAAATGATAAAAAACAATGTGTTTTCATTAGAATTAACTAAAATGTTCTTGATTTTCCGTTTATATTACCGATGGAAGATGTACACGTAAAACCGCTCTAATCCGGCTGAAACGTCGATATATGCAATAAAAACCGAACTTCTCCCCTTTTCAATATCTTACTCAGTATTTTAACGAGAAACAAATAGATGATTGAAACTGAAGTATTTAAGGTTATTATCTAATCAATTATGTGTTTGCATAATTTTTATCGTATATATAATGAATTAATACCCATAGACAGAAAATTCACAAAAACGTGGAAAAATGGCAAAATATTGCCTAATTCGATGATATTTTATTTAAATCACATAAAGGAAAAGGAGATGATAAACGTCAAAATATTGCTAAATTCGATGATTTTTCGTACGAAACAAAATGCAAGAAAACTTGCTTAAAATGCAATATTATGCGAAATTCTGAGATTTGAAGGCCAAATCACATATCGTGATACTACATGAAATAGTATCGAAATATTGGTAAAAATGAATATATATACGTAATATCAAAGTACATGAAAAACGTGAAAAAAGTCACTATTTTACCATATTTGAGGATTTTAACTTCAAATCATAGAGCGAGGTTTCGTATTATTTAGATCCAAGAAAAGACATATGACAATGTTGTTTCCAATACAAATGATAAAACCAATGTGTTTTCATTAGAATTAACTAAAATGTTCCTGATTTTCCGTTTATATTACCGATGGAAGATGTACACGTAAAACCGCTCTAATCCGGCTGAAACGTCGATATATGCAATAAAAACCGAACTTCTCCCCTTTTCAATATCTTACTCAGTATTTTAACGAGAAACAAATAGATGATTGAAAATGAAGTATTTAAGGTAATTATCTAATCAATTATGTGTTTGCATCATTTTTATCGTATATTTAATGAATTAATAACAATAAACTGAAAATTCACAAAAACGTGGAAAAACGGCAAAATATTGCCTAATTCGATGATATTTTGTTTAAATCACATAAAGGAAAAGGGGATGATAAACGTCAAAATATTGCTAAATTCGATGATTTTTCGTACGAAACAAAATGCAAGAAAACTTGCTTAAAATGCAATATTATGCGAAATTCTGAGATTTGAAGGCCAAATCACATATCGTGATACTACATGAAATAGTATCGAAATATTGGTAAAAATGAATATATTTACGTAATATCAAACTACATGAAAAACGTGAAAAAAGTCACTATTTAACCATATTTGAGGATTTTAACTTCAAATCATAGAGCGAGGTTTCGTATTATTTAGATCCAAGAAAAGACATATGACAATGTTGTTTCCAATACAAATGATAAAAATAAATGTGTTTTCATTAGAATTAACTAAAATGTTTTTTATTTTCCGTTTATTTTACCGATGGAAGAAGTACACGTAAAACCGCTCTAATCCGGCTGAAACGTCGATATATGCAATAAAAACCGAACTTCTCCCCTTTTCAATATCTTACTCAGTATTTTAACGAGAAACAAATAGATGATTGAAAATGAAGTATTTAAGGTTATTATCTAATCAATTATGTGTTTGCATCATTTTTATCGTATATATAATGAATTAATACCCATAGACTGAAAATTCACAAAAACGTGGAAAAACGGCAAAATATTGCCTAATTCGATGATATTTTGTTTAAATCACATAAAGGAAAAGGAGATGATAAACGTCAAAATATTGCTAAATTCGATGATTTTTCGTACGAAACAAAATGCAAGAAAACTTGCTTAAAATGCAATATTATGCGAAATTCTGAGATTTGAAGGCCAAATCACATATCGTGATACTACATGAAATAGTATCGAAATATTGGTAAAAATGAATATATTTACGTAATATCAAACTACATGAAAAACGTGAAAAAAGTCACTATTTTACCATATTTGAGGATTTTAACTTCAAATCATAGAGCGAGGTTTCGTATTATTTAGATCCAAGAAAAGACATATGACAATGTTGTTTCCAATACAAATGATAAAACCAATGTGTTTTCATTAGAATTAACTAAAATGTTCCTGATTTTCCGTTTATATTACCGATGGAAGATGTACACGTAAAACCGCTCTAATCCGGCTGAAACGTCGATATATGCAATAAAAACCGAACTTCTCCCCTTTTCAATATCCAACTCAGTATTTTAACGAGAAACAAATGGTTGATTGAAAATGAAGTATTTAAGGTAAATTTCTAATCAATTATGTGTTTGCATCATTTTTATCGTATATTTAATGAATTAATAACAATAAACTGAAAATTCACAAAAACGTGGAAAAACGGCAAAATATTGCCTTATTCGATGATATTTTGTTTAAATCACATAAAGGAAAAGGGGATGATAAACGTCAAAATATTGCTAAATTCGACGATTTTTCGTACGAAACAAAATGCAAGAAAACTTGCTTAAAATGCAATATTATGCGAAATTCTGAGATTTGAAGGCGAAATCACATATCTTGATACTACTTGAAATAGTATCGAAATATTGGTAAAAATGAATATATTTACGTAATATCAAACTACATGAAAAACGTGAAAAAAGTCACTATTTAACCATATTTGAGGAATTTAACTTCAAATCATAGAGCGAGGTTTCGTATTATTTAGATCCAAGAAAAGACATATGACAATGTTGTTTCCAATACAAACGATAAAAATAAATGTGTTTTCATTAGAATTAACTAAAATGTTTTTGATTTTCTGTTTATATATTACCGATGGAAGATGTACACGTAAAACCGCTCTAATCCGGCTGAAACGTCGATATATGCAATAAAAACCGAACTTCTCCCCTTTTCAATATCTTACTCAGTATTTTAACGAGAAACAAATAGATGATTGAAAATGAAGTATTTAAGGTTATTATCTAATCAATTATGTGTTTGCATCATTTTTATCGTATATATAATGAATTAATACCCATAGACTGAAAATTCACAAAAACGTGGAAAAACGGCAAAATATTGCCTAATTCGATGATATTTTGTTTAAATCACATAAAGGAAAAGGGGATGATAAACGTCAAAATATTGCTAAATTCGATGATTTTTCGTACGAAACAAAATGCAAGAAAACTTGCTTAAAATGCAATATTATGCGAAATTCTGAGATTTGAAGGCCAAATCACATATCGTGATACTACATGAAATAGTATCGAAATATTGGTAAAAATGAATATATTTACGTAATATCAAACTACATGAAAAACGTGAAAAAGTCACTATTTTACCATATTTGAGGATTTTAACTTCAAATCATAGAGCGAGGTTTCGTATTATTTAGATCCAAGAAAAGACATATGACAATGTTGTTTCCAATACAAATGATAAAACCAATGTGTTTTCATTAGAATTAACTAAAATGTTCCTGATTTTCCGTTTATATTACCGATGGAAGATGTACACGTAAAACCGCTCTAATCCGGCTGAAACGTCGATATATGCAATAAAAACCGAACTTCTCCCCTTTTCAATATCTTACTCAGTATTTTAACGAGAAACAAATAGATGATTGAAAATGAAGTATTTAAGGTTATTATCTAATCAATTATGTGTTTGCATCATTTTTATCGTATATATAATGAATTAATACCCATAAACTGAAAATTCACAAAAACGTGGAAAAACGGCAAAATATTGCCTAATTCGATGATATTTTGTTTAAATCACATAAAGGAAAAGGAGATGATAAACGTCAAAATATTGCTAAATTCGATGATTTTTCGTACGAAACAAAATGCAA
Organism: Procambarus clarkii; assembly: GCF_020424385.1. Lineage (NCBI taxonomy): Eukaryota > Metazoa > Arthropoda > Malacostraca > Decapoda > Cambaridae > Procambarus > Procambarus clarkii. Next base: position 27,370 of record NW_025562782.1, on the reverse strand, counting down.
GAAAACTTGCTTAAAATGCAATATTATGCGAAATTCTGAGATTTGAAGGCCAAATCACATATCGTGATACTACATGAAATAGTATCGAAATATTGGTAAAAATGAATATATTTACGTAATATCAAACTACATGAAAAACGTGAAAAAGTCACTATTTTACCATATTTGAGGATTTTAGCTTCAAATCATAGAGCGAGGTTTCGTATTATTTAGATCCAAGAAAAGACATATGACAATGTTGTTTCCAATACAAATGATAAAACCAATGTGTTTTCATTAGAATTAACTAAAATGTTCCTGATTTTCCGTTTATATTACCGATGGAAGATGTACACGTAAAACCGCTCTAATCCGGCTGAAACGTCGATATATGCAATAAAACCGAACTTCTCCCCTTTTCAATATCTTACTCAGTATTTTAACGAGAAACAAATAGATGATTGAAAATGAAGTATTTAAGGTTATTATCTAATCAATTATGTGTTTGCATCATTTTTATCGTATATATAATGAATTAATACCCATAGACTGAAAATTCACAAAAACTTGGAAAAACGGCAAAATATTGCCTAATTCGATGATATTTTGTTTAAATCACATAAAGGAAAAGGAGATGATAAACGTCAAAATATTGCTAAATTCGATGATTTTTCGTACGAAACAAAATGCAAGAAAACTTGCTTAAAATGCAATATTATGCGAAATTCTGAGATTTGAAAATTTTTTAAAAAAAAAATTTTTTTTTTTAAAAAAAATTTTTTAAATTTTTTAAATTTTTTTTTAAAAATTTTTAAATTTTTTAAAAGGGGGTTTTTTTAAAATTTTTTTTTTTGGGGGAAAAAAAAATTTTAAAAATTTTTTTTTTTAAAATTTTATTTAAAAAAATTTTTTTTAAAAAAAAAATTTTTTTTTTTAACCAAAATTTTTTTAAATTCCTTTTTTTTTTCCCTTAAAAAAAAAAGGGGGTTTTTTTTAATTTTTAAAACCCTTTTTAAAAATTTTTTTTAAAAAAAAGGGGTTTTTAAAAAAAATTTTTTTTTTTTAAAACCCTTTTATTTCTTTTTTTTTTAAAAACCTTAAATTTAAATTTTTTTAAAAAAATTTTAAAAAATTTTTCCTTTTTTGGTTTTTTTAAAAAAAAAAATTTTTTATTTTTTTAATTTTTTCCTTTTTTTTTAAAAAAAAATTTTTTTTTTTTTAAAAAAAATTTTTTTTTTTTTTTTTTTTTTTGGGGTTTAAAAAAAAATTAAAAAATTTTTTTCCCAAAATTTTTAAATTTTTAAAATTTTTAAAAAAAATTTAAAAATTTTTTTTTTTTTTTTTTTTTTTTTAAAAAATTTATTTTTTTTGAAAAAAATTTTTTTTTTAAAAATTTTTGGGGTTTTTAAAATCCCCCAAAAAAAAAAAAACCCCCTTTTTTAAAAAAAAAAATTTTTTTTTTTTTTTAATTTTTTTCCTTTTTTAAAAATTTTTAAAAAAAAAATTTTTTTTTTTTTTTCCCCCTTTTTTTAATTTAAATTTTTAAAAAAAATTTTTTTTAAATTTAATTTTTTTTTTTTAAAAATTTTTTCCCAAAATTTTTTTTTTTTTTAATTTTTTTGGTAGAAAAAAAGGAATTTTTCCTTTTCAAATTTTTTTATTAATTTTAAATTTTAAAAGGGTTTTTTTTTCCCTTTTTTTTTTTTGGGGAAAAAAACCAAAAAAAAAAATTTAAAAACCCCCCTTTTTTTTTTTTAAAAAAGGAAAGGAAATTTTCCTTTTTTTTTTTTTTTTTTAAAATTTAAAAGGGGGGTTTTTTTTTTAAAAAAGGTTTGCCAAAAATTTTTTTTAAAAACCCCAATTTTCCAAAATTTTTTTTTTTAAATTTTTTTTAAAAATTTTTTTTTTTATTTTCCCTTTTAAACCCCCCTTTTTTTTTTTTTTTTTTTTTTTTAAAAAAAAAAAAATTTTTTTAAAAAAATTTTTTTTTTTTTTTTTTTTTTTTTTTTTTTTTTTTTCCCGAAAAAAAATTTTTTTAAATTTTTTTTTTTTTTTTTTTTAAAAAAAATTTTTTTTTTTTTTTTTTTTTTTTTTTTAATTCAAAAAATTTTTAAAAAAAAATTTTTTAAAATTTTTTTAAAATTTTTCCTTTTTAAGGGTTTTTTTTTTAAAAGAAAAATTTTTTTTTTATTTTTTTCCCCCCCTTTTTAATTTTTAAACCCTTTTTAATTGGAAATTTTTCCCCAAAATTTTTGGTTTTCTTTAAAATTTTTTATTTTTAAAAATTGGAAAATTTTTTGGTTAAAATTAACCAAAACCCCTTTTTTTAAATTTTTTCCTCAAAATTTAAAAGGAATTTTTTTTTTTTTTTAATTTAAAATTTTCAAAAAATTTTTACTTTTCAATTTAATCAAAAAAAATTTTTTTTTTTAAAAAAAAAGGTTTTTCTTTTTTGGAAAACCAAAAAGTCTTTTTGGTTAAATTTTTTTCCCCCCTTTTTTTTTAAATTTTTAAAAAATTAAAAATAAATTTTTTTTTTTTTTTTTTTTTAAATTTTTTTTTTAAATTTTAAAATTAAAAAAATTTTTTTTTTCCCCAAATTTTTTTAAATTAAATTTTTTTTTTAAATTTTTTTAAAAAAAGGGAAAAATTTTTTTTTTTAATCCCTTTTCCCTTTTTTTTTTAATTTTTTTAAAAACCAGGTTTTTTAATTTTTTTTTAAAAAATTTTTTATTTTTAATTAAAAAACCAAAAATTTTTTTTTTAAACCTAAAAAAATTTCCTCTTTAATTTTTTTTTAAAAAAAAAATTGGAAAAATTTTTTTTTTTTTTTTAAAACGTTTTGGGGGTTTTTTTTATTTTAAATTTTTGGAAAAAAAAAAGGGGCCTTTTAAATTAAATTTTGAAAAATTTTTTTTTAACAATTTTTTGGAAAATTTTTGTTAAAATTTTTCTTTTAAATAATTTGAAATTTCCCCCTTTTTTTTTAAATTTTAAATAAAAAAAAAATTTTTCCTTTTTTTTTTAAAATTTTTTTTTTTAAAATTTTAATAAAAAAATTTTTTTTCCAAAAATTTTTTGGAAAAAAAAATTTAAATTTTTTTTGGTTTTTTTTTTTTGGAAAAAAAGGGGAATTTGGTTTTTTTTTTTTCCCCCCCCCTTTAATTTTAAACCCTTTTCCAAAAAATAAAGGTTTTAAAATTTTTTGGTTTTCTTTTTTTTTTTAATTTTTAAAAAAAAAAAAATGTTTTTTAACCTTAAAAAATTTCCTCCAATTTGGTTTTTTAAAAATTGGAAAAAAATTTTAAATTTTCTTTTTTTTAATTAAAATTTTTTTTAAAAATTTTTTTTCATTTAAAATTTTTTTTTTTTTTTTTTTTTGGGAAAACCAAAAATTTTTTTAAATTTTTAAAAAAACCCCCTTTTTTTTGGTTTAAAAAAAATTTAAAAAAGGAAATTTTTTCCTTTTTTTTTTTTTTTTTTTAAATTTTTTTTTTTTAATAAAAAATTCCAAAAAATTTTTTTAAAACCAAATTTTAAATTTTTTTTTTTTTTAAAATTTTGGTTTAAAAAAAAGGGAAACAATTTTTTTTTATCCCCTTTTCCCATTTTTTTAAAAATTTCCAATTTCCAATTTTTTTTTTGGGGTTTTTTTTAATTTTTTTTTAATTAAAAAAAAAAAAATTTTTCCCAAAAAAAATTTTAAATTTTTTTTTTTTCCCCTTTTTTGTTTTTTTAAAATCCTCAAATATGGTAAAATAGTGACTTTTTCACGTTTTTCATGTAGTTTGATATTACGTAAATATATTCATTTTTACCAATATTTCGATACTATTTCATGTAGTATCACGATATGTGATTTGGCCTTCAAATCTCAGAATTTCGCATAATATTGCATTTTAAGCAAGTTTTCTTGCATTTTGTTTCGTACGAAAAATCATCGAATTTAGCAATATTTTGACGTTTATCATCCCCTTTTCCTTTATGTGATTTAAACAAAATATCATCGAATTAGGCAATATTTTGCCGTTTTTCCACGTTTTTGTGAATTTTCAGTCTATGGGTATTAATTCATTATATATACGATAAAAATGATGCAAACACATAATTGATTAGATAATAACCTTAAATACTTCATTTTCAATCATCTATTTGTTTCTCGTTAAAATACTGAGTAAGATATTGAAAAGGGGAGAAGTTCGGTTTTTATTGCATATATCGACGTTTCAGCCGGATTAGAGCGGTTTTACGTGTACATCTTCCATCGGTAATATAAACGGAAAATCAGGAACATTTTAGTTAATTCTAATGAAAACACATTGTTTTTATCATTTGTATTGGAAACAACATTGTCATATGTCTTTTCTTGGATCTAAATAATACGAAACCTCGCTCTATGATTTGAAGTTAAAATCCTCAAATATGGTAAAATAGTGACTTTTTTCACGTTTTTCATGTAGTTTGATATTACGTAAATATATTCATTTTTACCAATATTTCGATACTATTTCATGTAGTATCACGATATGTGATTTGGCCTTCAAATCTCAGAATTTCGCATAATATTGCATTTTAAGCAAGTTTTCTTGCATTTTGTTTCGTACGAAAAATCATCGAATTTAGCAATATTTTGACGTTTATCATCCCCTTTTCCTTTATGTGATTTAAACAAAATATCATCGAATTAGGCAATATTTTGCCGTTTTTCCACGTTTTTGTGAATTTTCAGTTTATGGGTATTAATTCATTATATATACGATAAAAATGATGCAAACACATAATTGATTAGATAATAACCTTAAATACTTCATTTTCAATCATCTATTTGTTTCTCGTTAAAATACTGAGTAAGATATTGAAAAGGGGAGAAGTTCGGTTTTTATTGCATATATCGACGTTTCAGCCGGATTAGAGCGGTTTTACGTGTACATCTTCCATCGGTAATATAAACGGAAAATCAGGAACATTTTAGTTAATTCTAATGAAAACACATTGGTTTTATCATTTGTATTGGAAACAACATTGTCATATGTCTTTTCTTGGATCTAAATAATACGAAACCTCGCTCTATGATTTGAAGTTAAAATCCTCAAATATGGTAAAATAGTGACTTTTTTCACGTTTTTCATGTAGTTTGATATTACGTAAATATATTCATTTTTACCAATATTTCGATACTATTTCATGTAGTATCACGATATGTGATTTGGCCTTCAAATCTCAGAATTTCGCATAATATTGCATTTTAAGCAAGTTTTCTTGCATTTTGTTTCGTACGAAAAATCATCGAATTTAGCAATATTTTGACGTTTATCATCCCCTTTTCCTTTATGTGATTTAAACAAAATATCATCGAATTAGGCAATATTTTGCCGTTTTTCCACGTTTTTGTGAATTTTCAGTCTATGGGTATTAATTCATTATATATACGATAAAAATGATGCAAACACATAATTGATTAGATAATAACCTTAAATACTTCATTTTCAATCATCTATTTGTTTCTCGTTAAAATACTGAGTAAGATATTGAAAAGGGGAGAAGTTCGGTATTTATTGCGTATATCGACGTTTCAGCCGGATTAGAGCGGTTTTACGTGTACATCTTCCATCGGTAATATAAACGGAAAATCAGGAACATTTTAGTTAATTCTAATGAAAACACATTGTTTTTTATCATTTGTATTGGAAACAACATTGTCATATGTCTTTTCTTGGATCTAAATAATACGAAACCTCGCTCTATGATTTGAAGTTAAAATCCTCAAATATGGTTAAATAGTGACTTTTTTCACGTTTTTCATGTAGTTTGATATTACGTAAATATATTCATTTTTACCAATATTTCGATACTATTTCATATAGTATCACATATCACGGCCAAATCACATATCACGATATGTGATTTGGCCTTCAAATCTCAGAATTTCGCATAATATTGCATTTTAAGCAAGTTTTCTTGCATTTTGTTTCGTACGAAAAATCATCGAATTTAGCAATATTTTGACGTTTATCATCCCCTTTTCCTTTATGTGATTTAAACAAAATATCATCGAATTAGGCAATATTTTGCCGTTTTTCCACGTTTTTGTGAATTTTCAGTCTATGGTTATTAATTCATTATATATACGATAAAAATGATGCAAACACATAATTGATTAGATAATAACCTTAAATACTTCATTTTCAATCATCTATTTGTTTCTCGTTAAAATACTGAGTAAGATATTGAAAAGGGGAGAAGTTCGGTTTTTATTGCATATATCGACGTTTCAGCCGGATTAGAGCGGTTTTACGTGTACATCTTCCATCGGTAATATAAACGGAAAATCAGGAACATTTTAGTTAATTCTAATGAAAACACATTGGTTTTATCATTTGTATTGGAAACAACATTGTCATATGTCTTTTCTTGGATCTAAATAATACGAAACCTCGCTCTATGATTTGAAGTTAAAATCCTCAAATATGGTAAAATAGTGACTTTTTCACGTTTTTCATGTAGTTTGATATTACGTAAATATATTCATTTTTACCAATATTTCGATACTATTTCATGTAGTATCACGATATGTGATTTGGCCTTCAAATCTCAGAATTTCGCATAATATTGCATTTTAAGCAAGTTTTCTTGCATTTTGTTTCGTACGAAAAATCATCGAATTTAGCAATATTTTGACGTTTATCATCCCCTTTTCCTTTATGTGATTTAAACAAAATATCATCGAATTAGGCAATATTTTGCCGTTTTTCCACGTTTTTGTGAATTTTCAGTCTATGGGTTTTAATTCATTATATATACGATAAAAATGATGCAAACACATAATTGATTAGATAATAACCTTAAATACTTCATTTTCAATCATCTATTTGTTTCTCGTTAAAATACTGAGTAAGATATTGAAAAGGGGAGAAGTTCGGTTTTTATTGCATATATCGACGTTTCAGCCGGATTAGAGCGGTTTTACGTGTACATCTTCCATCGGTAATATAAACGGAAAATCAGAAACATTTTAGTTAATTCTAATGAAAACACATTTATTTTTATAATTTTTATTGGAAACAACATTGTCATATGTCTTTTCTTGGATCTAAATAATACGAAACCTCGCTCTATGATTTGAAGTTAAAATCCTCAAATATGGTAAAATTGTGACTTTTTTCACGTTTTTCATGTAGTTTGATATTACGTAAATATATTCATTTTTACCAATATTTCGATACTATTTCATGTAGTATCACGATATGTGATTTGGCCTTCAAATCTCAGAATTTCGCATAATATTGCATTTTAAGCAAGTTTTCTTGCATTTTGTTTCGTACGAAAAATCATCGAATTTAGCAATATTTTGACGTTTATCATCCCCTTTTCCTTTATGTGATTTAAACAAAATATCATCGAATTAGCCAATATTTTGCCGTTTTTCCACGTTTTTGTGAATTTTCAGTTTATGGTTATTAATTCATTAAATATACGATAAAAATGATGCAAACACATAATTGATTAGATATTAACCTTAAATACTTCATTTTCAATCATCTATTTGTTTCTCGTTAAAATACTGAGTAAGATATTGAAAAGGGGAGAAGTTCGGTTTTTATTGCATATATCGACGTTTCAGCCGGATTAGAGCGGTTTTACGTGTACATCTTCCATCGGTAATATAAACGGAAAATCAGGAACATTTTAGTTAATTCTAATGAAAACACATTGGTTTTATCATTTGTATTGGAAACAACATTGTCATATGTCTTTTCTTGGATCTAAATAATACGAAACCTCGCTCTATGATTTGAAGTTAAAATCCTCAAATATGGTAAAATAGTGACTTTTTTCACGTTTTTCATGTAGTTTGATATTACGTAAATATATTCATTTTTACCAATATTTCGATACTATTTCATGTAGTATCACGATATGTGATTTGGCCTTCAAATCTCAGAATTTCGCATAATATTGCATTTTAAGCAAGTTTTCTTGCATTTTGTTTCGTACGAAAAATCATCGAATATAGCAATATTTTGACGTTTATCATCTCCTTTTCCTTTATGTGATTTAAACAAAATATCATCGAATTAGGCAATATTTTGCCGTTTTTCCACGTTTTTGTGAATTTTCAGTCTATGGGTATTAATTCATTATATATACGATAAAAATGATGCAAACACATAATTGATTAGATAATAACCTTAAATACTTCATTTTCAATCATCTATTTGTTTCTCGTTAAAATACTGAGTAAGATATTGAAAAGGGGAGAAGTTCGGTTTTTATTGCATATATCGACGTTTCAGCCGGATTAGAGCGGTTTTACGTGTACATCTTCCATCGGTAATATAAACGGAAAATCAGGAACATTTTAGTTAATTCTAATGAAAACACATTGGTTTTATCATTTGTATTGGAAACAACATTGTCATATGTCTTTTCTTGGATCTAAATAATACGAAACCTCGCTCTATGATTTGAAGTTAAAATCCTCAAATATGGTAAAATAGTGACTTTTTCACGTTTTTCATGTAGTTTGATATTACGTAAATATATTCATTTTTACCAATATTTCGATACTATTTCATGTAGTATCACGATATGTGATTTGGCCTTCAAATCTCAGAATTTCGCATAATATTGCATTTTAAGCAAGTTTTCTTGCATTTTGTTTCGTACGAAAAATCATCGAATTTAGCAATATTTTGACGTTTATCATCCCCTTTTCCTTTATGTGATTTAAACAAAATATCATCGAATTAGGCAATATTTTGCCGTTTTTCCACGTTTTTGTGAATTTTCAGTCTATGGGTATTAATTCATTATATATACGATAAAAATGATGCAAACACATAATTGATTAGATAATAACCTTAAATACTTCATTTTCAATCATCTATTTGTTTCTCGTTAAAATACTGAGTAAGATATTGAAAAGGGGAGAAGTTCGGTTTTTATTGCATATATCGACGTTTCAGCCGGATTAGAGCGGTTTTACGTGTACATCTTCCATCGGTAATATATAACGGAAAATCAAAAACATTTTAGTTAATTCTAATGAAAACACATTGATTTTTATCATTTGTATTGGAAACAACATTGTCATATGTTTTTTCTTAGATCTAAATAATACGAAACCTCGCTCTATGATTTGAAGTTAAATTCCTCAAATATGGTTAAATAGTGACTTTTTCACGTTTTTCATGTAGTTTGATATTACGTAAATATATTCATTTTTACCAATATTTCGATACTATTTCATGTAGTATCACGATATGTGATTTCGTCTTCAAATCTCAGAATTTCGCATAATATTGCATTTGAAGCAAGTTTTCTTGCATTTTGTTTCGTACGAAAAATCGTCGAATTTAGCAATATTTTGACGTTTATCATCACCTTTTCCTTTATGTGATTTAAACAAAATATCATCGAATAAAGCAATATTTTACCGTTTTTCCACGTTTTTGTGAATTTTCAGTTTATTGTTATTAATTCATTAAATATACGATAAAAATGATGCAAACACATAATTGATTAGAAATTTACCTTAAATACTTCATTTTCAATCAACCATTTGTTTCTCGTTAAAATACTGAGTTGGATATTGAAAAGGGGAGAAGTTCGGTTTTTATTGCATATATCGACGTTTCAGCCGGATTAGAGCGGTTTTACGTGTACATCTTCCATCGGTAATATAAACGGAAAATCAGGAACATTTTAGTTAATTCTAATGAAAACACATTGGTTTTATCATTTGTATTGGAAACAACATTGTCATATGTCTTTTCTTGGATCTAAATAATACGAAACCTCGCTCTATGATTTGAAGTTAAAATCCTCAAATATGGTAAAATAGTGACTTTTTTCACGTTTTTCATGTAGTTTGATATTACGTAAATATATTCATTTTTACCAATATTTCGATACTATTTCATGTAGTATCACGATATGTGATTTGGCCTTCAAATCTCAGAATTTCGCATAATATTGCATTTTAAGCAAGTTTTCTTGCATTTTGTTTCGTACGAAAAATCATCGAATTTAGCAATATTTTGACGTTTATCATCTCCTTTTCCTTTATGTGATTTAAACAAAATATCATCGAATTAGGCAATATTTTGCCGTTTTTCCACGTTTTTGTGAATTTTCAGTCTATGGGTATTAATTCATTATATATACGATAAAAATGATGCAAACACATAATTGATTAGATAATAACCTTAAATACTTCATTTTCAATCATCTATTTGTTTCTCGTTAAAATACTGAGTAAGATATTGAAAAGGGGAGAAGTTCGGTTTTTATTGCATATATCGACGTTTCAGCCGGATTAGAGCGGTTTTACGTGTACATCTTCCATCGGTAATATAAACGGAAAATCAGGAACATTTTAGTTAATTCTAATGAAAACACATTGGTTTTATCATTTGTATTGGAAACAACATTGTCATATGTCTTTTCTTGGATCTAAATAATACGAAACCTCGCTCTATGATTTGAAGTTAAAATCCTCAAATATGGTAAAATAGTGACTTTTTTCACGTTTTTCATGTAGTTTGATATTACGTAAATATATTCATTTTTACCAATATTTCGATACTATTTCATGTAGTATCACGATATGTGATTTGGCCTTCAAATCTCAGAATTTCGCATAATATTGCATTTTAAGCAAGTTTTCTTGCATTTTGTTTCGTACGAAAAATCATCGAATTTAGCAATATTTTGACGTTTATCATCCCCTTTTCCTTTATGTGATTTAAACAAAATATCATCGAATTAGGCAATATTTTGCCGTTTTTCCACGTTTTTGTGAATTTTCAGTCTATGGGTATTAATTCATTATATATACGATAAAAATGATGCAAACACATAATTGATTAGATAATAACCTTAAATACTTCATTTTCAATCATCTATTTGTTTCTCGTTAAAATACTGAGTAAGATATTGAAAAGGGGAGAAGTTCGGTTTTTATTGCATATATCGACGTTTCAGCCGGATTAGAGCGGTTTTACGTGTACATCTTCCATCGGTAATATAAACGGAAAATCAGGAACATTTTAGTTAATTCTAATGAAAACACATTGGTTTTATCATTTGTATTGGAAACAACATTGTCATATGTCTTTTCTTGGATCTAAATAATACGAAACCTCGCTCTATGATTTGAAGTTAAAATCCTCAAATATGGTAAAATAGTGACTTTTTTCACGTTTTTCATGTAGTTTGATATTACGTAAATATATTCATTTTTACCAATATTTCGATACTATTTCATGTAGTATCACGATATGTGATTTGGCCTTCAAATCTCAGAATTTCGCATAATATTGCATTTTAAGCAAGTTTTCTTGCATTTTGTTTCGTACGAAAAATCATCGAATTTAGCAATATTTTGACGTTTATCATCCCCTTTTCCTTTATGTGATTTAAACAAAATATCATCGAATTAGGCAATATTTTGCCGTTTTTCCACGTTTTTGTGAATTTTCAGTCTATGGGTATTAATTCATTATATATACGATAAAAATGATGCAAACACATAATTGATTAGATAATAACCTTAAATACTTCATTTTCAATCATCTATTTGTTTCTCGTTAAAATACTGAGTAAGATATTGAAAAGGGGAGAAGTTCGGTTTTTATTGCATATATCGACGTTTCAGCCGGATTAGAGCGGTTTTACGTGTACATCTTCCATCGGTAATATAAACGGAAAATCAGGAACATTTTAGTTAATTCTAATGAAAACACATTGGTTTTATCATTTGTATTGGAAACAACATTGTCATATGTCTTTTCTTGGATCTAAATAATACGAAACCTCGCTCTATGATTTGAAGTTAAAATCCTCAAATATGGTAAAATAGTGACTTTTTCACGTTTTTCATGTAGTTTGATATTACGTAAATATATTCATTTTTACCAATATTTCGATACTATTTCATGTAGTATCACGATATGTGATTTGGCCTTCAAATCTCAGAATTTCGCATAATATTGCATTTTAAGCAAGTTTTCTTGCATTTTGTTTCGTACGAAAAATCATCGAATTTAGCAATATTTTGACGTTTATCATCCCCTTTTCCTTTATGTGATTTAAACAAAATATCATCGAATTAGGCAATATTTTGCCGTTTTTCCACGTTTTTGTGAATTTTCAGTCTATGGGTATTAATTCATTATATATACGATAAAAATGATGCAAACACATAATTGATTAGATAATAACCTTAAATACTTCATTTTCAATCATCTATTTGTTTCTCGTTAAAATACTGAGTAAGATATTGAAAAGGGGAGAAGTTCGGTTTTTATTGCATATATCGACGTTTCAGCCGGATTAGAGCGGTTTTACGTGTACATCTTCCATCGGTAATATAAACGGAAAATCAGGAACATTTTAGTTAATTCTAATGAAAACACATTGGTTTTATCATTTGTATTGGAAACAACATTGTCATATGTCTTTTCTTGGATCTAAATAATACGAAACCTCGCTCTATGATTTGAAGTTAAAATCCTCAAATATGGTAAAATAGTGACTTTTTCACGTTTTTCATGTAGTTTGATATTACGTAAATATATTCATTTTTACCAATATTTCGATACTATTTCATGTAGTATCACGATATGTGATTTGGCCTTCAAATCTCAGAATTTCGCATAATATTGCATTTTAAGCAAGTTTTCTTGCATTTTGTTTCGTACGAAAAATCATCGAATTTAGCAATATTTTGACGTTTATCATCCCCTTTTCCTTTATGTGATTTAAACAAAATATCATCGAATTAGGCAATATTTTGCCGTTTTTCCACGTTTTTGTGAATTTTCAGTCTATGGGTATTAATTCATTATATATACGATAAAAATGATGCAAACACATAATTGATTAGATAATAACCTTAAATACTTCATTTTCAATCATCTATTTGTTTCTCGTTAAAATACTGAGTAAGATATTGAAAAGGGGAGAAGTTCGGTTTTTATTGCATATATCGACGTTTCAGCCGGATTAGAGCGGTTTTACGTGTACATCTTCCATCGGTAATATAAACGGAAAATCAGGAACATTTTAGTTAATTCTAATGAAAACACATTGGTTTTATCATTTGTATTGGAAACAACATTGTCATATGTCTTTTCTTGGATCTAAATAATACGAAACCTCGCTCTATGATTTGAAGTTAAAATCCTCAAATATGGTAAAATAGTGACTTTTTCACGTTTTTCATGTAGTTTGATATTACGTAAATATATTCATTTTTACCAATATTTCGATACTATTTCATGTAGTATCACGATATGTGATTTGGCCTTCAAATCTCAGAATTTCGCATAATATTGCATTTTAAGCAAGTTTTCTTGCATTTTGTTTCGTACGAAAAATCATCGAATTTAGCAATATTTTGACGTTTATCATCTCCTTTTCCTTTATGTGATTTAAACAAAATATCATCGAATTAGGCAATATTTTGCCGTTTTTCCACGTTTTTGTGAATTTTCAGTCTATGGGTATTAATTCATTATATATACGATAAAAATGATGCAAACACATAATTGATTAGATAATAACCTTAAATACTTCATTTTCAATCATCTATTTGTTTCTCGTTAAAATACTGAGTAAGATATTGAAAAGGGGAGAAGTTCGGTTTTTATTGCATATATCGACGTTTCAGCCGGATTAGAGCGGTTTTACGTGTACATCTTCCATCGGTAATATAAACGGAAAATCAGGAACATTTTAGTTAATTCTAATGAAAACACATTGGTTTTATCATTTGTATTGGAAACAACATTGTCATATGTCTTTTCTTGGATCTAAATAATACGAAACCTCGCTCTATGATTTGAAGTTAAAATCCTCAAATATGGTAAAATAGTGACTTTTTCACGTTTTTCATGTAGTTTGATATTACGTAAATATATTCATTTTTACCAATATTTCGATACTATTTCATGTAGTATCACGATATGTGATTTGGCCTTCAAATCTCAGAATTTCGCATAATATTGCATTTTAAGCAAGTTTTCTTGCATTTTGTTTCGTACGAAAAATCATCGAATTTAGCAATATTTTGACGTTTATCATCCCCTTTTCCTTTATGTGATTTAAACAAAATATCATCGAATTAGGCAATATTTTGCCGTTTTTCCACGTTTTTGTGAATTTTCAGTCTATGGGTATTAATTCATTATATATACGATAAAAATGATGCAAACACATAATTGATTAGATAATAACCTTAAATACTTCATTTTCAATCATCTATTTGTTTCTCGTTAAAATACTGAGTAAGATATTGAAAAGGGGAGAAGTTCGGTTTTTATTGCATATATCGACGTTTCAGCCGGATTAGAGCGGTTTTACGTGTACATCTTCCATCGGTAATATAAACGGAAAATCAGGAACATTTTAGTTAATTCTAATGAAAACACATTGGTTTTATCATTTGTATTGGAAACAACATTGTCATATGTCTTTTCTTGGATCTAAATAATACGAAACCTCGCTCTATGATTTGAAGTTAAAATCCTCAAATATGGTAAAATAGTGACTTTTTTCACGTTTTTCATGTAGTTTGATATTACGTAAATATATTCATTTTTACCAATATTTCGATACTATTTCATGTAGTATCACGATATGTGATTTGGCCTTCAAATCTCAGAATTTCGCATAATATTGCATTTTAAGCAAGTTTTCTTGCATTTTGTTTCGTACGAAAAATCATCGAATTTAGCAATATTTTGACGTTTATCATCCCCTTTTCCTTTATGTGATTTAAACAAAATATCATCGAATTAGGCAATATTTTGCCGTTTTTCCACGTTTTTGTGAATTTTCAGTCTATGGGTATTAATTCATTATATATACGATAAAAATGATGCAAACACATAATTGATTAGATAATAACCTTAAATACTTCATTTTCAATCATCTATTTGTTTCTCGTTAAAATACTGAGTAAGATATTGAAAAGGGGAGAAGTTCGGTTTTTATTGCATATATCGACGTTTCAGCCGGATTAGAGCGGTTTTACGTGTACATCTTCCATCGGTAATATAAACGGAAAATCAGGAACATTTTAGTTAATTCTAATGAAAACACATTGGTTTTATCATTTGTATTGGAAACAACATTGTCATATGTCTTTTCTTGGATCTAAATAATACGAAACCTCGCTCTATGATTTGAAGTTAAAATCCTCAAATATGGTAAAATAGTGACTTTTTTCACGTTTTTCATGTAGTTTGATATTACGTAAATATATTCATTTTTACCAATATTTCGATACTATTTCATGTAGTATCACGATATGTGATTTGGCCTTCAAATCTCAGAATTTCGCATAATATTGCATTTTAAGCAAGTTTTCTTGCATTTTGTTTCGTACGAAAAATCATCGAATTTAGCAATATTTTGACGTTTATCATCTCCTTTTCCTTTATGTGATTTAAACAAAATATCATCGAATTAGGCAATATTTTGCCGTTTTTCCACGTTTTTGTGAATTTTCAGTCTATGGGTATTAATTCATTATATATACGATAAAAATGATGCAAACACATAATTGATTAGATAATAACCTTAAATACTTCATTTTCAATCATCTATTTGTTTCTCGTTAAAATACTGAGTAAGATATTGAAAAGGGGAGAAGTTCGGTTTTTATTGCATATATCGACGTTTCAGCCGGATTAGAGCGGTTTTACGTGTACATCTTCCATCGGTAATATAAACGGAAAATCAGGAACATTTTAGTTAATTCTAATGAAAACACATTGGTTTTATCATTTGTATTGGAAACAACATTGTCATATGTCTTTTCTTGGATCTAAATAATACGAAACCTCGCTCTATGATTTGAAGTTAAAATCCTCAAATATGGTAAAATAGTGACTTTTTCACGTTTTTCATGTAGTTTGATATTACGTAAATATATTCATTTTTACCAATATTTCGATACTATTTCATGTAGTATCACGATATGTGATTTGGCCTTCAAATCTCAGAATTTCGCATAATATTGCATTTTAAGCAAGTTTTCTTGCATTTTGTTTCGTACGAAAAATCATCGAATTTAGCAATATTTTGACGTTTATCATCCCCTTTTCCTTTATGTGATTTAAACAAAATATCATCGAATTAGGCAATATTTTGCCGTTTTTCCACGTTTTTGTGAATTTTCAGTCTATGGGTATTAATTCATTATATATACGATAAAAATGATGCAAACACATAATTGATTAGATAATAACCTTAAATACTTCATTTTCAATCATCTATTTGTTTCTCGTTAAAATACTGAGTAAGATATTGAAAAGGGGAGAAGTTCGGTTTTTATTGCATATATCGACGTTTCAGCCGGATTAGAGCGGTTTTACGTGTACATCTTCCATCGGTAATATAAACAGAAAATCAAAAACATTTTAGTTAATTCTAATGAAAACACATTTATTTTTATCGTTTGTATTGGAAACAACATTGTCATATGTCTTTTCTTGGATCTAAATAATACGAAACCTCGCTCTATGATTTGAAGTTAAATTCCTCAAATATGGTTAAATAGTGACTTTTTTCACGTTTTTCATGTAGTTTGATATTACGTAAATATATTCATTTTTACCAATATTTCGATACTATTTCAAGTAGTATCAAGATATGTGATTTGGCCTTCAAATCTCAGAATTTCGCATAATATTGCATTTTAAGCAAGTTTTCTTGCATTTTGTTTCGTACGAAAAATCGTCGAATTTAGCAATATTTTGACGTTTATCATCCCCTTTTCCTTTATGTGATTTAAACAAAATATCATCGAATAAGGCAATATTTTGCCGTTTTTCCACGTTTTTGTGAATTTTCAGTTTATTGTTATTAATTCATTAAATATACGATAAAAATGATGCAAACACATAATTGATTAGAAATTTACCTTAAATACTTCATTTTCAATCATCCATTTGTTTCTCGTTAAAATACTGAGTTGGATATTGAAAAGGGGAGAAGTTCGGTTTTTATTGCATATATCGACGTTTCAGCCGGATTAGAGCGGTTTTACGTGTACATCTTCCATCGGTAATATAAACGGAAAATCAGGAACATTTTAGTTAATTCTAATGAAAACACATTGGTTTTATCATTTGTATTGGAAACAACATTGTCATATGTCTTTTCTTGGATCTAAATAATACGAAACCTCGCTCTATGATTTGAAGTTAAAATCCTCAAATATGGTAAAATAGTGACTTTTTTCACGTTTTTCATGTAGTTTGATATTACGTAAATATATTCATTTTTACCAATATTTCGATACTATTTCATGTAGTATCACGATATGTGATTTGGCCTTCAAATCTCAGAATTTCGCATAATATTGCATTTTAAGCAAGTTTTCTTGCATTTTGTTTCGTACGAAAAATCATCGAATTTAGCAATATTTTGACGTTTATCATCTCCTTTTCCTTTATGTGATTTAAACAAAATATCATCGAATTAGGCAATATTTTGCCGTTTTTCCACGTTTTTGTGAATTTTCAGTCTATGGGTATTAATTCATTATATATACGATAAAAATGATGCAAACACATAATTGATTAGATAATAACCTTAAATACTTCATTTTCAATCATCTATTTGTTTCTCGTTAAAATACTGAGTAAGATATTGAAAAGGGGAGAAGTTCGGTTTTTATTGCATATATCGACGTTTCAGCCGGATTAGAGCGGTTTTACGTGTACATCTTCCATCGGTAATATAAACGGAAAATCAGGAACATTTTAGTTAATTCTAATGAAAACACATTGGTTTTATCATTTGTATTGGAAACAACATTGTCATATGTCTTTTCTTGGATCTAAATAATACGAAACCTCGCTCTATGATTTGAAGTTAAAATCCTCAAATATGGTAAAATAGTGACTTTTTCACGTTTTTCATGTAGTTTGATATTACGTAAATATATTCATTTTTACCAATATTTCGATACTATTTCATGTAGTATCACGATATGTGATTTGGCCTTCAAATCTCAGAATTTCGCATAATATTGCATTTTAAGCAAGTTTTCTTGCATTTTGTTTCGTACGAAAAATCATCGAATTTAGCAATATTTTGACGTTTATCATCCCCTTTTCCTTTATGTGATTTAAACAAAATATCATCGAATTAGGCAATATTTTGCCGTTTTTCCACGTTTTTGTGAATTTTCAGTCTATGGGTATTAATTCATTATATATACGATAAAAATGATGCAAACACATAATTGATTAGATAATAACCTTAAATACTTCATTTTCAATCATCTATTTGTTTCTCGTTAAAATACTGAGTAAGATATTGAAAAGGGGAGAAGTTCGGTTTTTATTGCATATATCGACGTTTCAGCCGGATTAGAGCGGTTTTACGTGTACATCTTCCATCGGTAATATAAACGGAAAATCAGGAACATTTTAGTTAATTCTAATGAAAACACATTGGTTTTATCATTTGTATTGGAAACAACATTGTCATATGTCTTTTCTTGGATCTAAATAATACGAAACCTCGCTCTATGATTTGAAGTTAAAATCCTCAAATATGGTAAAATAGTGACTTTTTTCACGTTTTTCATGTAGTTTGATATTACGTAAATATATTCATTTTTACCAATATTTCGATACTATTTCATGTAGTATCACGATATGTGATTTGGCCTTCAAATCTCAGAATTTCGCATAATATTGCATTTTAAGCAAGTTTTCTTGCATTTTGTTTCGTACGAAAAATCATCGAATTTAGCAATATTTTGACGTTTATCATCCCCTTTTCCTTTATGTGATTTAAACAAAATATCATCGAATTAGGCAATATTTTGCCGTTTTTCCACGTTTTTGTGAATTTTCAGTCTATGGGTATTAATTCATTATATATACGATAAAAATGATGCAAACACATAATTGATTAGATAATAACCTTAAATACTTCATTTTCAATCATCTATTTGTTTCTCGTTAAAATACTGAGTAAGATATTGAAAAGGGGAGAAGTTCGGTTTTTATTGCATATATCGACGTTTCAGCCGGATTAGAGCGGTTTTACGTGTACATCTTCCATCGGTAATATAAACGGAAAATCAGGAACATTTTAGTTAATTCTAATGAAAACACATTGGTTTTATCATTTGTATTGGAAACAACATTGTCATATGTCTTTTCTTGGATCTAAATAATACGAAACCTCGCTCTATGATTTGAAGTTAAAATCCTCAAATATGGTAAAATAGTGACTTTTTCACGTTTTTCATGTAGTTTGATATTACGTAAATATATTCATTTTTACCAATATTTCGATACTATTTCATGTAGTATCACGATATGTGATTTGGCCTTCAAATCTCAGAATTTCGCATAATATTGCATTTTAAGCAAGTTTTCTTGCATTTTGTTTCGTACGAAAAATCATCGAATTTAGCAATATTTTGACGTTTATCATCCCCTTTTCCTTTATGTGATTTAAACAAAATATCATCGAATTAGGCAATATTTTGCCGTTTTTCCACGTTTTTGTGAATTTTCAGTCTATGGGTATTAATTCATTATATATACGATAAAAATGATGCAAACACATAATTGATTAGATAATAACCTTAAATACTTCATTTTCAATCATCTATTTGTTTCTCGTTAAAATACTGAGTAAGATATTGAAAAGGGGAGAAGTTCGGTTTTTATTGCATATATCGACGTTTCAGCCGGATTAGAGCGGTTTTACGTGTACATCTTCCATCGGTAATATAAACGGAAAATCAGGAACATTTTAGTTAATTCTAATGAAAACACATTGGTTTTATCATTTGTATTGGAAACAACATTGTCATATGTCTTTTCTTGGATCTAAATAATACGAAACCTCGCTCTATGATTTGAAGTTAAAATCCTCAAATATGGTAAAATAGTGACTTTTTTCACGTTTTTCATGTAGTTTGATATTACGTAAATATATTCATTTTTACCAATATTTCGATACTATTTCATGTAGTATCACGATATGTGATTTGGCCTTCAAATCTCAGAATTTCGCATAATATTGCATTTTAAGCAAGTTTTCTTGCATTTTGTTTCGTACGAAAAATCATCGAATTTAGCAATATTTTGACGTTTATCATCCCCTTTTCCTTTATGTGATTTAAACAAAATATCATCGAATTAGGCAATATTTTGCCGTTTTTCCACGTTTTTGTGAATTTTCAGTCTATGGGTATTAATTCATTATATATACGATAAAAATGATGCAAACACATAATTGATTAGATAATAACCTTAAATACTTCATTTTCAATCATCTATTTGTTTCTCGTTAAAATACTGAGTAAGATATTGAAAAGGGGAGAAGTTCGGTTTTTATTGCATATATCGACGTTTCAGCCGGATTAGAGCGGTTTTACGTGTACATCTTCCATCGGTAATATAAACGGAAAATCAGGAACATTTTAGTTAATTCTAATGAAAACACATTGGTTTTATCATTTGTATTGGAAACAACATTGTCATATGTCTTTTCTTGGATCTAAATAATACGAAACCTCGCTCTATGATTTGAAGTTAAAATCCTCAAATATGGTAAAATAGTGACTTTTTCACGTTTTTCATGTAGTTTGATATTACGTAAATATATTCATTTTTACCAATATTTCGATACTATTTCATGTAGTATCACGATATGTGATTTGGCCTTCAAATCTCAGAATTTCGCATAATATTGCATTTTAAGCAAGTTTTCTTGCATTTTGTTTCGTACGAAAAATCATCGAATTTAGCAATATTTTGACGTTTATCATCTCCTTTTCCTTTATGTGATTTAAACAAAATATCATCGAATTAGGCAATATTTTGCCGTTTTTCCACGTTTTTGTGAATTTTCAGTCTATGGGTATTAATTCATTATATATACGATAAAAATGATGCAAACACATAATTGATTAGATAATAACCTTAAATACTTCATTTTCAATCATCTATTTGTTTCTCGTTAAAATACTGAGTAAGATATTGAAAAGGGGAGAAGTTCGGTTTTTATTGCATATATCGACGTTTCAGCCGGATTAGAGCGGTTTTACGTGTACATCTTCCATCGGTAATATATAAACAGAAAATCAAAAACATTTTAGTTAATTCTAATGAAAACACATTTATTTTTATCGTTTGTATTGGAAACAACATTGTCATATGTCTTTTCTTGGATCTAAATAATACGAAACCTCGCTCTATGATTTGAAGTTAAATTCCTCAAATATGGTTAAATAGTGACTTTTTCACGTTTTTCATGTAGTTTGATATTACGTAAATATATTCATTTTTACCAATATTTCGATACTATTTCAAGTAGTATCAAGATATGTGATTTCGCCTTCAAATCTCAGAATTTCGCATAATATTGCATTTTAAGCAAGTTTTCTTGCATTTTGTTTCGTACGAAAAATCGTCGAATTTAGCAATATTTTGACGTTTATCATCCCCTTTTCCTTTATGTGATTTAAACAAAATATCATCGAATAAGGCAATATTTTGCCGTTTTTCCACGTTTTTGTGAATTTTCAGTTTATTGTTATTAATTCATTAAATATACGATAAAAATGATGCAAACACATAATTGATTAGAAATTTACCTTAAATACTTCATTTTCAATCAACCATTTGTTTCTCGTTAAAATACTGAGTTGGATATTGAAAAGGGGAGAAGTTCGGTTTTTATTGCATATATCGACGTTTCAGCCGGATTAGAGCGGTTTTACGTGTACATCTTCCATCGGTAATATAAACGGAAAATCAGGAACATTTTAGTTAATTCTAATGAAAACACATTGGTTTTATCATTTGTATTGGAAACAACATTGTCATATGTCTTTTCTTGGATCTAAATAATACGAAACCTCGCTCTATGATTTGAAGATAAAATCCTCAAATATGGTAAAATAGTGACTTTTTTCACGTTTTTCATGTAGTTTGATATTACGTAAATATATTCATTTTTACCAATATTTCGATACTATTTCATGTAGTATCACGATATGTGATTTGGCCTTCAAATCTCAGAATTTCGCATAATATTGCATTTTAAGCAAGTTTTCTTGCATTTTGTTTCGTACGAAAAATCATCGAATTTAGCAATATTTTGACGTTTATCATCTCCTTTTCCTTTATGTGATTTAAACAAAATATCATCGAATTAGGCAATATTTTGCCGTTTTTCCACGTTTTTGTGAATTTTCAGTCTATGGGTATTAATTCATTATATATACGATAAAAATGATGCAAACACATAATTGATTAGATAATAACCTTAAATACTTCATTTTCAATCATCTATTTGTTTCTCGTTAAAATACTGAGTAAGATATTGAAAAGGGGAGAAGTTCGGTTTTTATTGCATATATCGACGTTTCAGCCGGATTAGAGCGGTTTTACGTGTACATCTTCCATCGGTAATATAAACGGAAAATCAGGAACATTTTAGTTAATTCTAATGAAAACACATTGGTTTTATCATTTGTATTGGAAACAACATTGTCATATGTCTTTTCTTGGATCTAAATAATACGAAACCTCGCTCTATGATTTGAAGTTAAAATCCTCAAATATGGTAAAATAGTGACTTTTTCACGTTTTTCATGTAGTTTGATATTACGTAAATATATTCATTTTTACCAATATTTCGATACTATTTCATGTAGTATCACGATATGTGATTTGGCCTTCAAATCTCAGAATTTCGCATAATATTGCATTTTAAGCAAGTTTTCTTGCATTTTGTTTCGTACGAAAAATCATCGAATTTAGCAATATTTTGACGTTTATCATCCCCTTTTCCTTTATGTGATTTAAACAAAATATCATCGAATTAGGCAATATTTTGCCGTTTTTCCACGTTTTTGTGAATTTTCAGTCTATGGGTATTAATTCATTATATATACGATAAAAATGATGCAAACACATAATTGATTAGATAATAACCTTAAATACTTCATTTTCAATCATCTATTTGTTTCTCGTTAAAATACTGAGTAAGATATTGAAAAGGGGAGAAGTTCGGTTTTTATTGCATATATCGACGTTTCAGCCGGATTAGAGCGGTTTTACGTGTACATCTTCCATCGGTAATATAAACGGAAAATCAGGAACATTTTAGTTAATTCTAATGAAAACACATTGGTTTTATCATTTGTATTGGAAACAACATTGTCATATGTCTTTTCTTGGATCTAAATAATACGAAACCTCGCTCTATGATTTGAAGTTAAAATCCTCAAATATGGTAAAATAGTGACTTTTTTCACGTTTTTCATGTAGTTTGATATTACGTAAATATATTCATTTTTACCAATATTTCGATACTATTTCATGTAGTATCACGATATGTGATTTGGCCTTCAAATCTCAGAATTTCGCATAATATTGCATTTTAAGCAAGTTTTCTTGCATTTTGTTTCGTACGAAAAATCATCGAATTTAGCAATATTTTGACGTTTATCATCCCCTTTTCCTTTATGTGATTTAAACAAAATATCATCGAATTAGGCAATATTTTGCCGTTTTTCCACGTTTTTGTGAATTTTCAGTCTATGGGTATTAATTCATTATATATACGATAAAAATGATGCAAACACATAATTGATTAGATAATAACCTTAAATACTTCATTTTCAATCATCTATTTGTTTCTCGTTAAAATACTGAGTAAGATATTGAAAAGGGGAGAAGTTCGGTTTTTATTGCATATATCGACGTTTCAGCCGGATTAGAGCGGTTTTACGTGTACATCTTCCATCGGTAATATAAACGGAAAATCAGGAACATTTTAGTTAATTCTAATGAAAACACATTGGTTTTATCATTTGTATTGGAAACAACATTGTCATATGTCTTTTCTTGGATCTAAATAATACGAAACCTCGCTCTATGATTTGAAGTTAAAATCCTCAAATATGGTAAAATAGTGACTTTTTCACGTTTTTCATGTAGTTTGATATTACGTAAATATATTCATTTTTACCAATATTTCGATACTATTTCATGTAGTATCACGATATGTGATTTGGCCTTCAAATCTCAGAATTTCGCATAATATTGCATTTTAAGCAAGTTTTCTTGCATTTTGTTTCGTACGAAAAATCATCGAATTTAGCAATATTTTGACGTTTATCATCCCCTTTTCCTTTATGTGATTTAAACAAAATATCATCGAATTAGGCAATATTTTGCCGTTTTTCCACGTTTTTGTGAATTTTCAGTCTATGGGTATTAATTCATTATATATACGATAAAAATGATGCAAACACATAATTGATTAGATAATAACCTTAAATACTTCATTTTCAATCATCTATTTGTTTCTCGTTAAAATACTGAGTAAGATATTGAAAAGGGGAGAAGTTCGGTTTTTATTGCATATATCGACGTTTCAGCCGGATTAGAGCGGTTTTACGTGTACATCTTCCATCGGTAATATAAACGGAAAATCAGGAACATTTTAGTTAATTCTAATGAAAACACATTGGTTTTTTATCATTTGTATTGGAAACAACATTGTCATATGTCTTTTCTTGGATCTAAATAATACGAAACCTCGCTCTATGATTTGAAGTTAAAATCCTCAAATATGGTAAAATAGTGACTTTTTTCACGTTTTTCATGTAGTTTGATATTACGTAAATATATTCATTTTTACCAATATTTCGATACTATTTCATGTAGTATCACGATATGTGATTTGGCCTTCAAATCTCAGAATTTCGCATAATATTGCATTTTAAGCAAGTTTTCTTGCATTTTGTTTCGTACGAAAAATCATCGAATTTAGCAATATTTTGACGTTTATCATCCCCTTTTCCTTTATGTGATTTAAACAAAATATCATCGAATTAGGCAATATTTTGCCGTTTTTCCACGTTTTTGTGAATTTTCAGTCTATGGGTATTAATTCATTATATATACGATAAAAATGATGCAAACACATAATTGATTAGATAATAACCTTAAATACTTCATTTTCAATCATCTATTTGTTTCTCGTTAAAATACTGAGTAAGATATTGAAAAGGGGAGAAGTTCGGTTTTTATTGCATATATCGACGTTTCAGCCGGATTAGAGCGGTTTTACGTGTACATCTTCCATCGGTAATATAAACGGAAAATCAAAACATTTTAGTTAATTCTAATGAAAACACATTGGTTTTTATCATTTGTATTGGAAACAACATTGTCATATGTCTTTTCTTGGATCTAAATAATACGAAACCTCGCTCTATGATTTGAAGTTAAAATCCTCAAATATGGTAAAATAGTGACTTTTTTCACGTTTTTCATGTAGTTTGATATTACGTAAATATATTCATTTTTACCAATATTTCGATACTATTTCATGTAGTATCACGATATGTGATTTGGCCTTCAAATCTCAGAATTTCGCATAATATTGCATTTTAAGCAAGTTTTCTTGCATTTTGTTTCGTACGAAAAATCATCGAATTTAGCAATATTTTGACGTTTATCATCCCCTTTTCCTTTATGTGATTTAAACAAAATATCATCGAATTAGGCAATATTTTGCCGTTTTTCCACGTTTTTGTGAATTTTCAGTCTATGGGTATTAATTCATTATATATACGATAAAAATGATGCAAACACATAATTGATTAGATAATAACCTTAAATACTTCATTTTCAATCATCTATTTGTTTCTCGTTAAAATACTGAGTAAGATATTGAAAAGGGGAGAAGTTCGGTTTTTATTGCATATATCGACGTTTCAGCCGGATTAGAGCGGTTTTACGTGTACATCTTCCATCGGTAATATAAACGGAAAATCAGGAACATTTTAGTTAATTCTAATGAAAACACATTGGTTTTATCATTTGTATTGGAAACAACATTGTCATATGTCTTTTCTTGGATCTAAATAATACGAAACCTCGCTCTATGATTTGAAGTTAAAATCCTCAAATATGGTAAAATAGTGACTTTTTCACGTTTTTCATGTAGTTTGATATTACGTAAATATATTCATTTTTACCAATATTTCGATACTATTTCATGTAGTATCACGATATGTGATTTGGCCTTCAAATCTCAGAATTTCGCATAATATTGCATTTTAAGCAAGTTTTCTTGCATTTTGTTTCGTACGAAAAATCATCGAATTTAGCAATATTTTGACGTTTATCATCCCCTTTTCCTTTATGTGATTTAAACAAAATATCATCGAATTAGGCAATGTTTTGCCGTTTTTCCACGTTTTTGTGAATTTTCAGTCTATGGGTATTAATTCATTATATATACGATAAAAATGATGCAAACACATAATTGATTAGATAATAACCTTAAATACTTCATTTTCAATCATCTATTTGTTTCTCGTTAAAATACTGAGTAAGATATTGAAAAGGGGAGAAGTTCGGTTTTATTGCATATATCGACGTTTCAGCCGGATTAGAGCGGTTTTACGTGTACATCTTCCATCGGTAATATAAACGGAAAATCAGGAACATTTTAGTTAATTCTAATGAAAACACATTGTTTTTATCATTTGTATTGGAAACAACATTGTCATATGTCTTTTCTTGGATCTAAATAATACGAAACCTCGCTCTATGATTTGAAGTTAAAATCCTCAAATATGGTAAAATAGTGACTTTTTCACGTTTTTCATGTAGTTTGATATTACGTAAATATATTCATTTTTACCAATATTTCGATACTATTTCATGTAGTATCACGATATGTGATTTGGCCTTCAAATCTCAGAATTTCGCATAATATTGCATTTTAAGCAAGTTTTCTTGCATTTTGTTTCGTACGAAAAATCATCGAATTTAGCAATATTTTGACGTTTATCATCTCCTTTTCCTTTATGTGATTTAAACAAAATATCATCGAATTAGGCAATATTTTACCGTTTTTCCACGTTTCTGTGAATTTTCAGTCTATGGGTACTAATTCATTATATATACGATAAAAATGATGCAAACACATAATTGATTAGATAATAACCTTAAATACTTCATTTTCAATCATCTATTTGATTCTCGTTAAAATACTGAGTAAGATATTGAAAAGGGGAGAAGTTCGGTTTTTATTGCATATATCGACGTTTCAGCCGGATTAGAGCGGTTTTACGTGTACATCTTCCATCGGTAATATAAACGGAAAATCAGGAACATTATAGTTAATTCTAATGAAAACACATTTGTTTTATCATTTGTATTGGAAACAACATTGTCATATGTCTTTTCTTGGATCTAAATAATACGAAACCTCGCTCTATGATTTGAAGTTAAAATCCTCAAATATGGTAAAATAGTGACTTTTTTCACGTTTTTCATGTAGTTTGATATTACGTAAATATATTCATTTTTAC
>NW_025562781.1:77500-99731 GCF_020424385.1 Procambarus clarkii | reverse complement strand
TTCTCTCTCTCTCTCTCTCTCTCTCTCTCTCTCTCTCTATCTCTCTCTCTCTCTTCTCTCTCTCTCTCTCTCTCTCTCTCTCTCTCTCTCTCTCTCTCTCTCTCTCTCTCTCTCTCTCTCTCTCCTCCCTCTCTCTCCTCACCCAGTCATTCCCAGTCAGGTGGTGTTACAAGAGACTGTCATTACCTCACTAATCTCATTCTCTCTACTTAACACGCCATTCGCCCTCACCTACAACACCCCTCTGCCCCCCACCTCCCCCATTATTGCAAGAACCATTGCAAGTTGCAAGACTCCACCCGGGCTACCATACAGCCCCCACTACTTCCCTAAATGGTAGTGGGTGAGGCAGGAACCAGGCACAATGGTTAGGTTACATTGATGTTATGTAGAGTTATCATAGGTCATTTAGGTCCCACTATGGCAGAGGGGCAACAGTGGACCACCGTGGTCCAGCAAGGTGGGCCATGGCAACAGAGGGCAACAGTGGACCAGCCAGGTGGGCCATGGCAACAGAGGGCAACAGTGGACCACCGTGGGCCAGCCTGCTGCGCCATGGCAACAGAGGGCAACAGTGGGCCACCGTGGGCCAGCCTGCTGCGCCATGGCAACAGAGGGCAACAGTGGGCCACCGTGGGCCAGCCTGCTGCGCCATGGCAACAGAGGACAACAGTGGACCACAGTGGGCCAGCCTGCTGGGCCATGGCAACAGAGGGCAACAGTGGACCAGCCAGGTGGGCCATGGCAACAGAGGGCAACAGTGGACCACAGTGGGCCAGCCTGCTGGGCCATGGCAACAGAGGGCAACAGTGGACCAGCCAGGTGGGCCATGGCAACAGAGGGCAACAGTGGACCACAGTGGGCCAGCCTGCTGGGCCATGGCAACAGAGGGCAACAGTGGACCAGCCAGGTGGGCCATGGCAACAGAGGGCAACAGTGGACCAGCCTGCTGGGCCATGGCAACAGAGGGCAACAGTGGACCAGCCAGGTGGGCCATGGCAACAGAGGGCAACAGTGGACCAGCCTGCTGGGCCATGGCAACAGAGGGCAACAGTGGACCACAGTGGGCCAGCCTGCTGGGCCATGGCAACAGAGGGCAACAGTGGACCAGCCAGGTGGGCCATGGCAACAGAGGGCAAAAGTGGACCAGCCAGGTGGGCCATGGCAACAGAGGGCAACAGTGGACCAGCCAGGTGGGCCATGGCAACAGAGGGCAACAGTGGACCACCGTGGTCCAGCCTGCTGGGCCATGGCAACAGAGGGCAACAGTGGACCACAGTGGGCCAGCCTGCTGGGCCATGGCAACAGAGGGCAACAGTGGACCAGCCAGGTGGGCCATGGCAACAGAGGGCAAAAGTGGACCAGCCAGGTGGGCCATGGCAACAGAGGGCAACAGTGGACCAGCCAGGCGGGCCATGGCAACAGAGGGCAACAGTGGACCAGCCTGGTGGGCCATGGCAACAGAGGGCAACAGTGGACCAGCCAGGTGGGCCAGCCTGCTGGGCCATGGCAACAGAGGGCAACAGTGGGCCAGCCAGGTGGGCCATGGCAACAGAGGGCAACAGTGGACCAGCCTGGTGGGCCATGGCAACAGAGGGCAACAGTGGACCAGCCAGGTGGGCCATGGCAACAGAGGGCAACAGTGGACCAGCCAGGTGGACCATGGCAACAGAGGGCAACAGTGGACAGCCAGGTGGACCATGGCAACAGAGGGCAACAGTGGACCAGCCAGGTGGACCATGGCAACAGAGGGCAACAGTGGACCAGCCTGGTGGGCCATGGCAACAGAGGGCAACAGTGGACCAGCCAGGTGGGCCATGGCAACAGAGGGCAACAGTGGACCAGCCAGGTGGGCCATGGCAACAGAGGGCAACAGTGGACCAGCAAGGTGGACCATGGCAAACCGAGGGCAACAGTGGACCACCTTGGTCCAGCCAGGTGGGCCATGGCAACAGAGGGCAACAGTGGACCAGCCAGGTGGGCCATGGCAACAGAGGGCAACAGTGGACCAGCCAGGTGGACCATGGCAACAGAGGGCAACAGGGTTTGGGAACAGAACCGTCACAACGGCGTCGGGATCAAAGGCAACAGGAACGGCGAACGGAATATTACCTTTGATTTAATTACCAATTGAAAGTTCCTTTGATGTTACGAGGGAGGGGTGAGGGAGGGTGAGGGAGGGGGGTGAGGGAGGGGTGAGGGAAGGGTGAGGGAGGGGTGAGGGAGGGGGGTGAGGGAGGTGGGGGTGAGGGAAAGGTGAGGGAGGGGGTGAGGGAGGGGTGAGGGAGGGGTTAGGGAGGGGTGAGGGTGAGAGGAGGGGAGGGGGAGGGGTGAGGGAGGGGTGAGGGAGGGGTGAGGGAGGGGTGAGGGAGGGGTGGAGGGAGGGGTGAGGGAGGGGTGAGGGAGAGGGGGAGGGGTGAGGGAGGGGGGTGAGGGAGGGTGAGGGAGGGGTGAGGGAGGGGTGAGGGAGGGGGGTGAGGGAGAGGTGAGGGAGGGGTGAGGGAGGGGTGCGGGAGGGGTGAGGGAAAGGTGAGGGAGGGGTGAGGGAAAGGTGAGGGAGGGGTGAGAGAGGGGTGAGGAGGGGTGAGGGAGGGGTGAGAGGTGGGGAGAGGGAGGGTGAGGGAGGGGTGAGGGAGGGGTGAGGGGAGGGGTGAGGGAGGGGTGGAGGAGTGAGGGAGAGGGGTGAGGGAGGGGTGAGGGGTGGGGGGGTGAGGGAGGGGTGAGGGAGGGGGTGAGGGAGGGGTGAGGAGGGGTGAGGGAGGGGTGAGGGAGGGGTGAGGGGAGGGGTGAGGGAGGGGTGAGGGAGGGGTGAGGGAGGGGTGAGGGAGGGGTGAGGGAGGGGTGAGGGAGGGGTGAGGGAGGGGTGAGGGAGGGGTGAGGGAGGGGTGAGGGAGGGGTGAGGGAGGGGTGAGGGAAAGGTGAGGGAGGGGTGAGAGGAGGGGTGAGGGAGGGGTGAGGGAGGGGTGAGGGGAGGGGTGAGGGAGGGGTGAGGGAGGGGTGAGGGAGGGGGGTGAGGGAAAGGTGAGGGAGGGGGGGTGAGGGAGGGAGGTGAGGGAGGGGTGAGGGAGGGGTGAGGGTGAGGGAGGGGTGAGGGAGGGTGAGGGAGGGGTGAGGGAGGGGGTGAGGGAGGGGTGAGGGAGGGGTGAGGGAGGGTGAGGAGGGGTGAGGGAGGGGTGAGGGAGGGGTGAGGGAGGGTGAGGGAGGGGTGAGGGAGGGGGTGAGGGAGGGGTGAGGGAGGGGTGAGGGAGGGGGTGAGGGAGGGGTGAGGGAAAGGTGAGGGAGGGGTGAGGGAGGGGGTGAGGGAGGGGTGAGGGAGGGGTGAGGGAGGGGGTGAAGGAGGGGTGAGGGAAAGGTGAGGGAGGGGTGAGGGAGAGGTAAGGGAGGGGTGAGGGTGGGGGAGTGAGGGAGGGGGTGAGGGAGGGGTGAGGGAAGGGTGAGGGAAGGGTGAGGGTGGGGTGAGGGAGGGGTGAGGGAGGGGAGGGAGGGAGGGAGAGGTGAGGGGTGAGGGGTGAGGGTGGGGAGGAGGAGGGGTGAGGGAGGGGTGAGGGAGGGGTGAAGGAGGGGTGAGGGAGGGGTGACGGAAAGGTGAGGGAGGGGTGAGGGAGAGGGGTGAGGGAGGGGTGAGGGTGGGGTGAGGGAGGGTGCGGGAAGGGTGAGGGTGGGGTGAGGGGAGGGGGGAGGGAGGGGGTGAGGGAGGGGGTGAGGGAGGGGTGAGGGAGGGGTGAGGGAGGGGTGAGGGTGGGGTGAGAGAGGGGTGAGGGTGGGGTGAGGGAGGGGTGAGGGAAGGGTGTGGGAGGGGGTGAGGGAGGGGTGAGGGTGGGTGAGGGAGGGGGGTGAGGGAGGGGTGAGGGAGGGGTGAGGGTGGGGGGGAGGGGTGAGGGGGGGGGTGAGGGTGGGGTGAGGGAGGGGTGAGGGAAGGGGTGAGGGTGGGGTGAGGGAGGGGTGAGGGAGGGGGTGGGTGAGAGGGAGGGGTGAGGGAAGGGATGAGGGAGGGGTGAGGGAGGGGTGAGGGTGGGGTGAGGGAGGGGGTGAGGGAGGGGGTGAGGGAGGGGTGAGGGAGGGGTGAGGGTGGGGTGAGGGAGGGTGTGAGGGAGGATGAGGGAGGGGGTGAGGGAGGGGTGAGGGAGGGGTGAAGGAGGGGTAAGGGAAGGGTGTGGGAGGGGTGAGGGAGGGGGTGAGGGAGGGGTGAGGGAGGGGTGAGGGAGGGGGAGTGAGTTAGGGGTGAGGGAGGGATGAGGGTGGGGTGAGGGAGGGGTGAGGGAGGGGTGAGGGAGGGGTGAGGGAGGGGGAGGGAGGGAGGGGTGAGGGAAGGGTGAGGGAGGGGTGAGGGAGGGAGTGAGGGTGGGGTGAGGGAGGGGTGAGGGAGGGGTGAGGGTGGGGTGAGGGAGGGGGTGAGGGTGGGGTGAGGGAGGGGGTGAGGGTGGGGTGAAGGAGGGGTGAGGGAAGGGTGTGGGAGGGGTGAGGGAGGGGTGAGGGAGGGGCGAGGGAGGGGTGAGGGAGGGGTGAGGGAGGGGTGAGGGAGGGGATGAGGGTGGGGTGAGGGAGGGGTGAGGGGAGGGGTGAGGGAGGGGTGAGGGTGGGGTGAGGGAGGGGTGAGGGAGGAGGGTGAGGGAGGGGGGAGGGAGGGGTGAGGGAGGGGTGAGGGAGGGGGTGAGGGGGGGTGAGGGAGGGGTGAGGGAGGGGTGAGGGAGGGGGTGAGGGAGAGGGGAGGGAGGGGTGAGGGAGGGGGTGAGGGAGGGGGGTGAGGGAGGGGGGGGGGGGTGAGGAGGAGGTGAGGGAGGGGTGAGGGAGGGAGAGGGAGGGGTGAGGGAGGGGTGAGGGAGGGGGTGAGGGAGGGGTGAGGGAGGGGTGGGGGTGGGGTGAGGGAGGGGTGAGGGAGGGGTGAGGGAGGGGTGAGGGAGGGGTGAGGGAGGGGTGAGGGTGGGGTGAGGGAGGGAGGGAGGGGTGAGGGAGGGGTGAGGGGGGAGTGAGGGGTGAGGGAGGGACGGGGGAGGGAGGGGGGAGAGGGAGGGAGGGGTGAGGGAGGGGTGAGGGAGGGGTGAGGGAGGGGTGAGGGAGGGGTGAGGGAGGGGTGAGGGAGGGGTGAGGGAGGGGTGAGGGAGGGGGTGGGAGAGGGTGAGGGAGGGGAGGGAGGGGTGAGGGAGGGGTGAGGGAGGGGTGAGGGAGGGGTGAGGGAGGGGTGAGGGGGTGAGGGAGGGGTGAGGGAGGGGTGAGGGAGGGGTGAGGGAGGGGTGAGGGAGGGGTGAGGGAGGGGTGAGGGAGGGGTGAGGGAGGGGTGAGGGAGGGGTGAGGGAGGGGGGTGAGGGAGGGGGTGAGGGAGGGGGTGAGGGAGGGGTGAGGGAGGGGTGAGGGAGGGGGTGAGGGAGGGGGGAGGAGGGGGTGAGGGAGGGGTGAGGGAGGAGTGAGGGAGGTGAGGGAGGGGGTGAGGGAGGGGGGGTGAGGGAGGGGTGAGGGAGGGGTGAGGGAGGGGTGAGGGAGGGGGTGAGGGAGGGGTGAGGGAGGGGTGTGAGGGGGGGTGAGGGAGGGGTGAGGGAGGGGTGAGGGGGTGAGGGAGAGGGAGGGAGTGAGGGGGTGAGGGAGGGGTGAGGAGGGGTGAGGGTGGGGTGAGAGGGGGGGTGAGGGAGGGGGTGAGGGAGGGGTGAGGGAGGGGGAGTGAGGGAGGGGTGAGGGAGGTGGGGGGGATGAGGGAGGGGGTGAGGGAGGGGTGAGGGAGGGGTGAGGGAGGGGTGAGGGAGGGATGAGGGGGGTGAGGGAGGGGGTGAGGGAGGGGTGAGGGGTGAGGGAGGGGTGAGGGAGGGGTGAGGGAGGGGGTGAGGGAGGGGTGAGGGAGGGGTGAGGGAGGGGTGAGGGAGGGGGTGAGGGAGGGGGGTGAGGGAGGGGTGAGGGAGGGGTGAGGGGGGTGAGGGAGGGGGGTGAGGGAGGGGGTGAGGGAGGGGTGAGGGGGGGTGAGGGAGGGAGGGGTGAGGGTGGGGGTGAGGGAGGGGTGAGGGAGGGGTGGGGAGGGAGGGGTGAGGGAGGGGGTGAGGGAGGGGGTGAGGGAGGGGTGGGGAGGGAGGAGTGAGGGAGGTGAGGGAGGGGTGAGGGAGGGTGAGGGGGGGTGAGGGAGAGGAGGGAGGTGGGGTGAGGGGGGTGAGGGAGGGGGTGAGGGAGGGGTGAGGGAGGGGTGAGGGAGGGTGAGGGAGGGGTGAGGAGCGGAGGGGGTGAGGGAGGGGTGAGGGAGGGGTGAGGGAGGGGTGAGGGAGGGGTGAGGGAGGGGTGAGGGAGGGAGGAGGGAGGGGAAGAGGGAGGGGTGAGGGAGGGGTGAGGGAGGGGTGAGGGAGGGGTGAGGGAGGGGGTGAGGGAAGGGGGGGAGGGTGGGGGAGGGAGGGGGTGAGGGAGGGGTGAGGGAGGGGTGAGGGAGGGGTGAGGGGGTGAGGTGGGGGTGAGGGAGGGGGTGAGGGGGGGGTGAGGGAGGGGTGAGGGAAGGGGGTGAGGGAGGGGTGAGGGAGGGGTGAGGGAGGGGTGGGGAGGGGTGAGGGAGGGGTGAGGGAGGGGGGTGAGGGAGGGGTGAGGAGGGGTGAGGGAGGGGGGTGAGGAAGGGGGTGAGGGAGGGGGAGGGAGGGGTGAGGTGGGGTGAGGGAGGGGGTGAGGAGGGGGGTGAGGGAGGGGGTGAGTGAGGAGGGGTGAGGGAGGGGTGAGGGGGGTGAGGGGGGGGTGAGGGAGGGGTGAGGGAGGGGTGAGGGAGGGGTGAGGGAGGGGTGAGGGAGGGTGTGAGGGGGGGGTGAGGGAGGGGTGAGGAGGAGGGAGGGGGGGGTGAGAGAGGGGTGAGGGAGGGGTGAGGGGAGGGTGGGGTGAGGGAGAGGGGTGAGGGAGGGGTGAGGTGAGGGAGGGGAGGGGAGGGGTGAGGGAGGGGGTGAGGGAGGGGTGAGGGAGGGGGGTGAGGGTGAGGGAGGGGTGAGGGAGGGGTGAGGGAGGAAGGGAGGGTGAGGGAGGGGGAGGGAGGGGTGAGGGAGGGGTGAGGGAGGGTGAGGGAGGAGGGGGTGAGGGAGTGGGGTGAGGAGGGGTGAGGGAGAGGGGAGGGGGAGGGGTGAGGGAGGGGGTGAGGGAGGGGTGAGGAGGGGGGGTGAGGGAGGGGGTGAGGGAGGGGGTGAGGGAGGGGTGAGGGAGGGGGTGAGGGAGGGGGAGGGGAAGAGGTGAGGGGTGAGGGGGGGAGGGAGGGGGGTGAGGGAGAGGGGGTGAGGGAGGGGGTGAGGGAGGGGGTGAGGGAGGGGGTGAGGAGGGAGGGTGAGGGGGGGGTGAGGGAGGGGGTGAGGGAGGGGGTGAGGGAGGGGGAGGGAGGGGTGAGGGAGGGGGTGAGGGAGGGGGTGAGGGGGGGGGTGAGGGAGGGGGTGAGGGTGGGGTGAGGGAGGGGGTGAGGGGAGGGGGTGAGGGAGGGGTGAGGGAGGGGTGAGGGAGGGGTGAGGGTGGGGGTGAGGGAGGGGGTGAGGGAGGGGAGGGAGGGGTGAGGGAGGGGGTGAGGGAGGGGGGTGAGGGTGGTGTGAGGAGAGGGGTGAGGGAGGAGTGAGGGGTGAGGGAGGGGGTGAGGGAGAGGGTGAGGGGGGGGAGAGAGGGGTGAGGGAGGGGTGAGGGAGAGGGTGGGGGGTGAGGGAGGGGTGTGAGGGAGGGGTGAGGAAGGGGGGTGAGGGAGGGGTGAGGGAGGGGGTGAGGGGAGGGGTGAGGGAGGGGGGTGAGGGAGGGGGTGAGGGAGGGGGAGGGGTGAGGGGGTGAGGGGGGGTGAGGGTGAGGGGGTGAGGGGTGGGGTGAGGGAGGGGGTGAGGGGGTGTGAGGAGGGGGTGAGGGAGGGGTGAGGGTGAGGGGGTGAGGGAGGGGGAGGGGGTGAGGGAGGGGTGAGGGGGGGTGAGGGAGGGGGTGAGGGAGGGGGGTGAGGGAGGGGTGAGGGAGGGGGTGAGGGAGGGGGGGTGAGGGAGGGGGTGAGGGAGGGGGGTGAGGAAGAGGGTGAGGGGGGGTGAGGGGTGGGGTGAGGGAGGGGGTGAGGGAGGTGAGGAAGGGGGTGAGGGAGGGGGTGAGGGAGGGGGAGGGGTGAGGGAGGGGTGAGGGAGGGGTGAGGGAGGGGGAGGGGGGTGAGGGAGGGGTGAGGGAGGGGGTGAGGGTGGGGGAGGGAGTGAGGGAGGGGGAGGGAGGGAGGGTGAGGGAGGGGTGGGAGGGGGGAGGGAGGGGGGAGGGAGGGTGAGGGAGGGGGAGGGGGTGAGGGAGGGGTGAGTGAGGGGGTGAGGGAGGGGTGAGGGAGGGGTGAGGAAGGGGGTGAGGGAGGGGGTGAGGGAGGGGTGAGGGAGGGGTGAGGGAGGGGTGAGGGAGGGGGAGAGGGAGGGGGTGAGGGAGGGGGTGAGGGAGGTGAGGGAGGGGGTGAGGAGGGGGTGAGGGAGGGGTGAGGGGGTGAGGTGAGGGTGGTGAGGAAGGGGTGGGAGGGGTGAGGGAGGAGTGAGGGTGGGGGTGAGGGAGGGGGTGAGGGAGGGGGTGAGGGAGGGGAGGGAGGGGTGAGGGGTGGGGAAGGGAGGGGTGAGGGAGGGGTGAGGGAGGGGTGAGGGTGGGGGTGAGGAAGGGGGGTGAGGGAGGGGTGAGGGGGGGTGAGGGAGGGGGTGAGGGAGGGGTGAGGGAGGAGGTGAGGGAGGGGGAGGGAGGGGGTGAGGGAGGGGTGAGGGTGGGGTGAGGGAAGGGGTGAGGGAGGGGTGAGGGAGGGGTGAGGGGAGGGGTGAGGGAGGGGATGAGGGAGGGGGAGAGGGTTAGGGAGGGAGGGAGGGGGAGGGGGAGGGGGTGAGGGGTGAGGGTGTGGTGAGGAAGGGGGGTGAGGGAGGGGTGAGGGAGGGGTGAGGGAGGGGGTGAGGGAGGGGTGAGGGAGGGGGTGAGGGAGGGGGGGGGGAGGGGGGTGAGGGAGGGGTGTGAGGGAGGGAGGTTTTAGGTGAAAGCGCCAAGCCACCACAACCAGTGAAGAGCAGAGGTGCCATAGGCACAATCAGAGAACACTGTATAAACATCAGAGGTCCGCGGTTGTTCAACGTCCTCCCAGCAAGCATAAGAAATATTGCCGGAACAACCGTGGAACATTTTCAAGAGGAAACTAGATTTATTCCTCCAAGGAGTACCGGACCAACCGGGCTGTGGTGGGTATGTGGGCCTGCGGGCCGCTCCAAGCAACAGCCTGGTGGACCAAACTCTCACAAGTCAAGCCTGGCCTCGGGCCGGGCTGTGGTGGGTTATGTGGGCCTGCGGGCCCCTCCAAGCAACAGCCTGGTGGACCAAAACTATCACAAGTCGAGCCTGGCCTCGGGCCGGGCTGTGGTGGGTATGTGGGCTGCGGGCCGCTCCAAGCAACAGCCTGGTGGACCAAACTCTCACAAGTCAAGCCTGGCCTCGGGCCGGGCTGTGGTGGGTATGTGGGCCTGCGGGCCGCTCCAAGCAACAGCCTGGTGGACCAAACTCTCACAAGTCAAGCCTGGCCTCGGGCCGGGCTGTGGTGGGTATGTGGGCCTGCGGGCCGCTCCAAGCAACAGCCTGGTGGACCAAACTCTCACAAGTCAAGCCTGGCCTCGGGCCGGGCTGTGGTAGGTATGTGGGCCTGCGGGCCGCTCCAAGCAACACCCTGGTGGCCGTAAACTTTGAATTTACCTGTTAAGAGTTTCAAGGGTTTTTCTTAACTGCCAAAGCCTGGTCTGTGGTGACGAGACTTCCCGGGTAATTACCTAGTCTGTGTGGCTGTTTCCGTAGCACACAGACCCACCTGACCACCACTGTCTGGCTGATCCAGAGACTCCCTCAGGCACCTCTCCACTTTCCTCTCACTCTGGTAATGTTCACTCTATGGTACTACCCGTGGGGGGGGGGGGGGGCGGGGGGTGTAGTTTGTAGGTAGGTAGTGGTCGGCCTCCGTCAGTCTCAGACTATGGAGTTGGGCTCCAGTTGTTGGGCCAGAGTGGCCTCTCCAGGGCACAAAGTTGTTACCCATGCAGCAGGTCCCCCCCTCTCCAGGGCACAAAGTTGTTACCCATGCAGCAGGTCCCCTCTCTCTCCAGGGCACAAAGCCAGGGTAGGTTGATACCGGGGAGAAGGTGTTACCCATGCAGCAGGTTCCCCCCTTCCTCCCCACGACGCCGAAAGACTGTCGGTACAAATACATGAACACCGCGTTTTAGTACATAATTACTTTCTTGCTGTTGTTGAGGGTAATCCAGTAGAGGTGTGTTAAGGCGCCTGGTGCTCCTTGAGCTGCTTGGTGGCCCTAATGATCCCCGCGGGTCTCTGGGAGGCTGCACCCGGCTCCCTCTCTCAAGATCTTGACTCTCAGTGTTCCTGCCAGCAACTGAACCGTGTCAGAATCTTTAAGATGTCAGCTGTCATGCTGACATCGCCTAGATGCCAAGAACTCCCTTCATGCAGGTCGGTGTTCAATCCCCCGAGACCGTCCACAAGTGGTTGGCTACCATTCCTTCCCGCCGTCCCATCCCAAGTCCTTATCCTGACCCATTCCCAGTGCTATATAGTCGTGATGACTTGGCGCTTTCCCCTGATAACTCTCTCCCAGCCCCTCTCATACCATTCAAGGAGGAACAAGAGGCAGCTTTTGATCGATCTATTGTGTTCACCTTCATTTCAAGAACAATTTCATGTTCTTCTCTATGAAAGTGAACAAGATGGACGTTAGTGTAGGCAGTCATCATCAACAAAGCCCAAAAGCTCGTTAATGCGGCCGCCAAACCCTTGTTTATGATTAAGAAAGCAGTTTACACACGACTCACAAGTGATGAGGTTCGAGCCTGACTAGAACAGTGCTTCGAACGTCCTCTGTTCGAATCTTAATCCGCTGTTCGGTATTAAATTTTTTGTCAAACAGAATTTCGGGAGTAACAATCAATCGAATATTTTCGAGTCCAAGCATAGTGAGAAGTCCTGTACTCCAGGGTACAGTCCAGGGTACAGTCCAGGGTACAGTCCAGGGTACAGTCCAGGGTACAGTCCAGGGTACAGTCCAGGGTACAGTCCAGGGTACAGTCCAGGGTACAGTCCAAGGTACAGTCCAGGGTACAGTCTAGGGTACAGTCCAGGGTACAGTCCAGGGTACAGTCCAAGGTACCGTCCAAGGTACAGTCCAGGGTACAGTCCAGGGTACAGTCCAAGGTACAGTCCAGGGTACAGTCCAGGGTACAGTCCAGGGTACAGTCCAGGGTACAGTAGAGGGTACAGTCCAGGGTACAGTCCAGGGTACAGTCCAGGGTACAGTCCAAGGTACAGTCCAGGGTACAGTCCAGGGTACAGTCCAGGGTACAGTCCAGGGTACAGTCCAGGGTACAGTCCAGGGTACAGTCCAAGGTACAGTCCAGGGTAGGGGAGCTGGTCGGATGAGCGGACAGCACGCTGGACTTGTGATCCTGTGGTCCCGGGTTTGATCCCGGGCGCCGGCGAGAAACAATGGGCAGAGTTTCTTTCACCCTATGCCTCTGTTACCTAGCAGTAAAATAGGTACCTGGGTGTTAGCCAGCTGTCACGGGCTGCTTCCTGGGGGTGGAGGCCTGGTCGAGGACCGGCCGTGGGGACACTAAAGCCCCGAAATCATCTCAAGATAACCTCACGATACCAGGGTACAGTCCAGGGTACAGACCAGGGAACAGTAGAGGGTACAGTCCAGGGTACAGTAGAGGGTACAGTCCAGGGTACAGTCCAGGCTACAGTAGAGGGTACAGTCCAGGGTACAGTCCAGGGTACAGTAGAGGGTACAGTCTACGGTACAGTCCAGGGTACAGTCGAGGGTACAGTCTGGGTACAGTCCAGGGGACAGTCCAGGGTACAGTCGAGGGTACAGTCGAGGGTACAGTCTGGGTACAGTCCAGGGTACAGTCCAGGGTACAGTAGAGGGTACAGTCCAGGGTACAGTCCAGGGTACAGTCCAGGGTACAGTCCTGGGAACAGTCCCGGGTACAGTCCAGGGGACAGTTCAGGGAACAGTCCAGGGTACAGTCCAGGGTACAGTCCAGGGTACAGTCCAGGGTACAGTCCAGGGTATAGAATATATGAACTCACATCAGTGAAATTCTTTCCGTATTAAATCCGGCCTTTCGTAGAGACGGTGAAAAGGGAGAGAGAGAGAGAGAGAGAGAGAGAGAGAGATGAGAGAGAAAGCGAGAGATGAGAGAGAAAGCGAGAGATGAGAGAGAAAGCGAGAGATGAGAGAGAAAGCGAGGAGAGAGAGAGAGAGAGAAAGCGAGAGATGAGAGAGAGAGAAAGCGAGAGATGAGAGAGAAAGCGAGAGATGAGAGAGAAAGCGAGAGATGAGAGAGAAAGCGAGAGATGAGAGAGAAAGCGAGAGATGAGAGAGAAAGCGAGAGATGAGAGAGAAAGCGAGAGATGAGAGAGAAAGCGAGAGATGAGAGAGAAAGCGAGAGATGAGAGAGCGAAAGCGAGAGAAAGCGAGAGATGAGAGAGAAAGCGAGAGATGAGAGAGAGAGAGAAGCGAGAGAAAGCGAGAGATGAGAGAGAAAGCGAGAGATGAGAGAGAAAGCGAGAGATGAGAGAGAAAGCGAGAGATGAGAGAGAAAGCGAGAGATGAGAGAGAAAGCGAGAGATGAGAGAGAAAGCGAGAGATGAGAGAGAAAGCGAGAGATGAGAGAGAAAGCGAGAGATGAGAGAGAAAGCGAGAGATGAGAGAAAAAGCGAGAGATGAGAGAGAGAGAGAGAGATGCGAGAGAGAGATGAGATGAGAGAGAATGTGAGAGAAGGGGAGAGATGTGAGAGAGAGAGTGAGAGACAGAAAACTTACGATAGAGGAATTTGCGTGAGCATCTTAGAGCCAAGTCGTAAAGCGGGCCTCGTTAAACGGGCTGTTGAAACCCGCCTCCAGCCCTCGTTCGAGCCCAATATGGGACTACACCACTGCATCGCTGTAGTATACAAGGCACAGATTGTATTATACAACAAGCAGATATCACATTGTGAGTTCTTGTAACTTCTAACTTCTGCTTGAGGCTGTTATCGTGGGTGGGGGGGGGGGGGCGGTGAGGTGTTTTACTAATAAGTTAAGCTTACTAGTAATCCAGGGTACTTGTACTCCACACCCTGTAAGGGGGTGCTTGTACTCCACACCCTGTTAGGGGGTGCTTGTACTCAACACCCTGTAAGGTGCTTGTACTCCACACCTGTAAGGTGCTTGTACTCCACACCCTGTAAGGTGCTTGTGCTCCATACCCTGTAAGGTGCTTGTACTCCACACCCTGTAAGGGGGTACTTGTACTCCACACCCTGTAAGGGGGGTACTTGTACTCCACACCCTGTAAGGTGCTTGTACTCCACACCCTGTAAGGGGGTACTGTACTCCACACCCTGTATGGTACTTGTGCTCACACCCTGTAAGGTGCTTGTACTCCACACCCTGTAAGGGGGTACTTGTACTCCACACCCTGTAAGGTGTGTACTCCACACCTGTAAGGGGGTACTTGTACTCCCACCCTGTAAGGTACTTGTGCTCCACACCCTGTAAGGGGGTACTTGTACTCCACACCCTGTAAGGTGCTTGTACTCCACACCCTGTAAGGGGGTACTTGTATCCACACCCTGTAAGGGTGCTGTTGTACTCCACACCCTGTAAGGGGGGTACTTGTACTCCACACCCTGTAAGGTGCTTGTACTCCACACCCTGTAAGGGAGTGTTGTACTCCACACCTGTAAGGGAGTGTTGTACTCCACACCCTGTAAGGGAGTGTTGTGCTCCACACCCTGTAAGGGGGTGCTGTGCTCCACACCCTGTAAGGGAGTGTTGTGCTCCACACCCTGTAAGGGGGGGTGTTGTGCTCCACACCCTGTAAGGGGGTACTTGTGCTCCACACCCTGTAAGGAGGTGTTGTACTCCACACCCTGTAAGGTACTTGTGCTCCACACCCTGTAAGGTGCTTGTACTCCACACCCTGTAAGGGGGTACTTGTGCTCCACACCCTGTAAGGGGGTACTTGTGCTCCACACCCTGTAAGGGGGTGCTTGTACTCCACACCCTGTAAGGGGGTACTTGTGGCCACACCCTGTAAGGGGTACTTGTGCTCCACACCCTGTAAGGGGGTGCTTGTACTCCACACCCTGTAAGGGGGTACTTGTGCTCCCACCCTGTAAGGGGGTGTTGTGCTCCACCACCCTGTAAGGGGGGTTGTGCTCCACACCCTGTAAGGGGGTGCTTGTGCTCCACACCTGTAAGGGGGTGTTGTGCTCCACACCCTGTAGGGGGTGCTTGTGCTCCACACCCTGTAAGGGGGTGTTGTGCTCCACACCCGTAAGGGGGTGCTTGTGCTCCACACCCTGTAAGGGGGTGTTGTGCTCCACACCTGTAAGGGAGTGTTGTGCTCCACACCCTGTAAGGGGTGTTGTGCTCCACACCCTGTAAGGGAGTGTTTGTGCTCCACACCTGTAAGGGAGTGTTGTGCTCCACACCCTGTAAGGGAGTGTTGTGCTCCACACCCTGAAGGGAGTGTGTGCTCCACACCCTGTAAGGGGGTGTTGTGCTCCACACCCTGTAAGGGAGTGTTGTGCTCCACACCCTGTAAGGGGGTGTTGTGCTCCACACCCTGTAAGGGAGTGTGTGCTCCACACCTGTAAGGGAGTGTTGTGCTCCACACCCTGTAAGGGAGTGTTGTGCTCCACACCCTGTAAGGGAGTGTTGTGCTCCACACCCTGTAAGGGGGTGTTGTGCTCCACACCCTGTAAGGGAGTGTTGTGCTCCACACCTGTAAGGGAGTGTTGTGCTCCACACCTGTAAGGGAGTGTTGTGCTCCACAC
The DNA here is from genome assembly GCF_020424385.1 of Procambarus clarkii. Taxonomy (NCBI): domain Eukaryota; kingdom Metazoa; phylum Arthropoda; class Malacostraca; order Decapoda; family Cambaridae; genus Procambarus; species Procambarus clarkii. The sequence continues at coordinate 84,947 of NW_025562781.1, read as the reverse complement.
CTGTAAGGGAGTGTTGTGCTCCACAACCTGTAAGGGGGTGTTGTGCCCACACCCTGTAAGGGGGTGTTGTACTCCACACCCTGTAAGGGGGTGTTGTGCTCCACAACCCTGTAAGGGTACTTGTACTCCACACCCTGTAAGGGGGTGTTGTGCTCACACCCTGTAGGTACTTGTACTCCACCACTGTAAGGGGTGTTGTGCTACACACCTGTAAGGGGGTGTTGTGCCCACACCTGTAAGGGGGTGTTGTGCTCCACACCTGTAAGGGGGTACTTGTGCTCCACACCCTGTAAGGGGGTGTTGTGCTCCACACCCTGTAAGGGGGTGTTGTGCTCCACACCTGTAAGGGGGTGTTGTGCTCCACACCCTGTAAGGGGGTGTTGTGCTCCACACCCTGTAAGGGGGTGTTGTGCTCCACACCCTGTAAGGGGGTGTTGTGCTCCACACCCGTAAGGGGGTGTTGTGCTCCACAACCCTGTAAGGGGGTGTTGTGCTCCACACCCTGTAAGGGGGTGCTTGTGCTCCACACCCTGTAAGGGGGTGTTGTGCTCCACACCCTGTAAGGGGGTGTGTGCTCCACACCCTGTAAGGGGGTGTTGTGCTCCACACCCTGTAAGTGGGGTGTGTGCTCCACACCCTGTAAGGGGGGTTGGTGCTCCACACCCTGTAAGGGAGTGTTGTGCTCCACACCCTGTAAGGGGGTGTTGTGCTCCCACACCTGTAAGGGGGTGTTGTGCTCCACACCCTGTAAGGTGCTTGTACTCCACACCTGTAAGGGAGTGGTGTACTCCACACCCTGTAAGGGGGGTGTGTGCTCCACACCCTGTAAGGGGGTGTTGTGCTCCACACCCTGTAAGGGGGTGCTTGTACTCCACACCTGTAAGGGGGTGCTTGTGCTCCACACCCTGTAAGGTGCTTGTACTCCACACCCTGTAGGTGCTGTGCTCCATACCCTGTAAGGTGCTTGTACTAACACCCTGTAAGGTGCTTGTACTCCACACCCTGTAAGGGGGGGACTTGTACTCCACACCTGTAAGGTGCTTGTACTACAACCCTGTAAGGGGGTGTGTGCTCCACACCCTGTAAGGGGGTGTTGTGCTCCACACCCTGTAAGGGAGTGTTGTGCTCCACACCCTGTAAGGGGGTGTTGTGCTCCACACCCTGTAAGGGAGTATTGTGCTCCACACCCTGTAAGGGGGTGTTGTGCTCCACACCCTGTAAGGGGGTGTGTGCTCCACACCCTGTAAGGGAGTGTTGTGCTCCACACCCTGTAAGGGGGTGTGTGCTCCACACCTGTAAGGGAGTGTTTGCTCACACCCTGTAAGGGGGTGTTGTGCTCCACACCCTGTAAGGGAGTGTTGTGCTCACACACCGTAAGAGGAGTGTTGTGCTCCACACCTGTAAGGGGGTGTTGTACTCCACACCTGTAAGGGGGTGTTGTGCTCCACACCTGTAAGGGAGTGTTGTGCTCCACACCCTGTAAAGGGGGTGTTGTGTGGTGGGTGGTGGTGGGTGGTGTGGTGGGTGGGGTGGGTGGTGGGTGGCCCTGGTGGGTGGTGGGTGGTGGTGGGTGGCCCTGGTGGGTGGTGGGTGGCCCTGGTGGGTGGTGGTGGGTGGCCCTGGTGGGTGGTGGGTGGCCTGGTGGTGGGTGGTGTGGGTGGGTGGTGGTGGGTGGCTGGTGGGTGGTGGGTGGCCCTGGGGGGGGGTGGGTGGTGGTGGGGGCTCGGTGGTGGGGGTGGGTGCCTGGTGGGTGGTGGTGGGTGGACCTGGTGGGTGGTGGGTGGCCCTGGTGGGTGGCCCTGGTGGGTGGTGGGGGCCCGGTGGTGGTTGCCCTGGGGTTGCCCTGGGGGTGGTGGTGGGTGCCCTGGGGGGTGGGCAAATTGGGGTGGGGGGTGGTGGTGGCCTGGTGGGGGTGGGTTGGCAATGGTGGGTGGTGGGGTGGCCCTGGTGGGTGGTGGGTGGCCCTGGGGGTGGTGGGTGGCCCTGGTGGGTGGTGGGTGGCCCTGGTGGGTGGTGGTGGGTGGCCCTGGAGGGTGGTGGGTGGTGGGTGGCCCTGGTGGGTGGTGGGGTGGCCCTGTGGGGTGGTGGTGGGTGGCCATGGTGGGTGGTGGGGGTAGCCTGGTGGGTGGTGGGTGGCCCTGGTGGGTGGTGGGTGGTGGTGGGTGGCCCTGGTGGGGTGGGGGTGGTGGTGGGTGGCCCTGGTGGGGTGGGTGGTGGTGGGTGGCCCTGGTGGGTGGTGCGGGTGGTGGTGGGGTGGAGGCCCTGGTGGTGGTGGTGGGGTGGTGGGTGGGTGGTGGGGGGGTGACGGGCAGTGGGGGTGACACTGGTGGGTGGTGGTGGTGGCACTGGTGGGGGGGTGGTGGGTGGTGGGAGGGGTGGGTGGTGGGTGGCCCTGGTGGGTGGTGGGTGGCCTTGGTGGGTGGTGGTGGTGGTGGGTGGCCCTGGGGGGTGGTGGGTGGCCTTGGTGGGTGTGGTGGTGGTGGCCCTGGTGGTGGGTGGCCCTGGTGGGTGGCCCTGGGGTGGTGGGTGGCCCTGAGGGGTGTGGTGGGTGGTGGGTGGTGGTGGTGGGTGGCCCTGGTGGGTGGTGGGTGGCCCTGGTGGGTGGTGGGTGCCCCTGATGGGTGGTGGGTGGTGGTGGGTGGCCCTGGAGGGTGGTGTGTGGGTGGAGGGCCTGGTGGGTGATGGGTGGCCCTGGTGGGTGGTGGCCCTGGGGGTGGTGGCCCTGGTGGGTGGCCCTGGTGGGTGGCCCTGGTGGGTGGCACTGTGGGTGGCCCTGGTGGGTGGCCCTGGTGGGTGGTGGGTGGCCCAGGTGGGTGGTGGGTTGCCCTGGTGGGTGGTGGGTGGTGTTGGGTGGTGGTGGGTGGCCCTGGTGGGTGGCCCTGGTGGGTGGCCCTGGTGGGTGGTGGGTGGCCCTGGTGGGTGGTGGGTGGCCGTGGTGGGTGGTGGTGGGTGACCCTGTTGGGTGGTGGTGGTGGTGGGGGGTGGTGGTGGTGGTGGTGGGTGGCCCTGGTGGGTGGTGGTGGTCTTGGTGGGTGGTCTTGGTGGGTGGCCTTGGTGGGTGGTGGGTGGCCTTGGTGGGTGGTGGTGGGTGGCCTTGGTGGGTGGTGGGTGGCCTTGTGGGTTGTGGTGGGTGGCCTTGGTGGGTGGTGGGTGGCCTTGGTGGGTGGTGGGTGGCCTTGGTGGGTGGTGGCCTTGGTGGGTGGTGGGTGGCCTTGGTGGGTGGCCCTGGTGGGTGGTGGGTGGCCCTGGTGGGTGGTGGGTGGCCCTGGTGGGTGGTGGGTGGCCTGGTGGGTGGTGGGTGGCCCTGGTGGGTGGTGGGTGGCCCTGGTGGGTGGTGGGTGGCCCTGGTGGGTGGTGGTGGGTGGCCCTGGAGGGTGGTGGGTGGTGGGTGGCTCTGGTGGGTGGTGGGTGCCCTGGTGGGTGGTGGTGGTGGGTGGCCCTGGTGGGTGGTGGGTGGCCCTGGTGGGTGGTGGTGGGTGGCCCTGGTGGGTGGTGGTGGCCCTGGTCGGTGGTGGGTGGCCCTGTGGGTGGTGGGTGGCCCTGGTAAGTGGTGGGTGGTGGGTGGTGGTGGGTGGTGGTGGGTGGCCCTGGTGGGTGGTGGGTGGCCCTGGTGGGTGGTGGCCCTAGTGGGTGGTGGGTGGCCCTAGTGGGTGGTGGGTGGCCCTGGTGGGTGGTGGTGGGTGGCCCTGGTGGGTGGTGGGTGGCCCTGGGTGGGTGGTGGGTGGCCCTCGTGGGTGGCCCTGTTGGGTGTGTGGGTGGCCCTGGTGGGTGGTGGCCCTGGTGGGGTGGTGGGTGGCCCTGGTGGGTGGTGGGTGGCCCTGGTGGGTGGTGGGTGGTGGTGGGTGGTGGGTGTCTTGGTGGGTGGTGGTGGGTGGTCTTGGTGGGTGGTGGGTGGACTTGGTGGGTGGCCCTGGTGGGTGGTGGTGGGTGGCCTGGTGGGTGGTGGGTGGTGGTGGGTGGCCCTGGTGGGTGGTGGGTGGCCCTGGTGGGTGGGTGGGTGGCCCTGGAGGGTGGTGGGTGGCCCTGGTGGGTGGTGTGTGTCCCTGGTGGGTGGTGGTGGGTGGCCTTGTGGGTGGTGGGTGGCCCTGGTGGGTGGTGGTGGGTGGCCCTGGTGGGTGGCACTGGGTGGCCCTGGTGGGTGGTGAGTGGTGGGTGGCCCTGGTGGGTGGTGAGTGGGGGGTAGCCCTGGTGGGTGGTGGGTGGTCTTGGTGGGTGGTGGGTGGCCCTGGTGGGTGGTGGGTGGCCCTGGTGGGTGGTGGTGGGGTGGCCCTGGTTTTTTGGTGGTGGTGGGTGGCCCTGGTGGGTGGTGGGTGGCCCTGGTGGGTGGTGGGTGGCCCTGGTGGGTGGTGGTGGGTGGTGGTGGGTGGCCCTGGTGGGTGGTTGTGGGTGGCCCTGGTGGGGTGGTGGGGGTGGTGGTGGGAGGTGGTGGGTGGCCCTGGTGGGTGGTGGGTTGCTCTGGTGGGTGGTGGGTGGCCCTGATGGGTGGTGGTGGGTGGCCCTGGTGGGTGGCCCTGGTGGGTGGCCCTGGTGGGTGGCCCTGGTGACCGCCCATAGGTCGTCGAGCTCAGCTGAACGCCCCCTTATCTTCGAGTCTACCCCCCTTCCCCTAGTATCTACCCCCTCCCCCTAGAGTCTACCCCTCCTCCCCCCCGTCCCCTGACAGGTTTGATCCCTCTCTGTCACCCAATCACCCATCTCGCGTCTCCCTTCATCCAATTCGAGTCCTAAAGTACCCCCTTTGGGCCTACTTTGATCCTTTCCACGACCAAATTCCCCCCAAATGGGGCTACCTCCCCCCTTCCCCCACCCCCTGTGGCCAGCTCCGACCCCATCTAAGCTCCGTAGACTAGTGGTCTACAGATACCAATATATTTCCTTCTAATACCATCTTGGGGAATTTTCCCAATAGGTTAATTTAAGTGTCTTTATTAAATTAAATTATTTCTGAATTTACTTAAATGAAATATACTTAACAAAATTAACTATATTCACTCCACATACTTATGCGGTTTGTAAGTACTTAAACCTGTAAGTAATTTATAAAATGGAATTACAATAGGCTACTGAAATATTATTAAATTACTTCACTACTAAATATGTTTGTGAAAATGCTCGACACAGCTGTTAAAGATGATCAGGAGATTCTCCAGTCATAGACCCGTCCTTAACATGTTATCTTGAGGTTATCTTGAGGTTATCTTGTGGTTATCTTGGGGTTATCTTGAGGTTATCTTGAGGTTATCTTGTGGTTATCTTGAGGTTATCTTGAGGTTATCTTGAGGTTATCTTGAGGTTATCTTGGGGTTATCTTGAGGTTATCTTGGGGTTATCTTAAGGTTATCTTGGGGTTATCTTGAGGTTATCTTGGGGTTATCTTGAGGTTATCTTGAGGTTATCTTGGGGTTATCTTGTTATCTTGAGGTTATCTTAAGGTTATCTTGAAGTTATCTTGAGGTTATCTTGAGGTTATCTTGAGGTTATCTTGAGGTTATCTTGAGGTTATCTTGAGGTTATCTTGAGGTTATCTTGAGGTTATCTTGAAGTTATCTTGAGGTTATCTTGAGGTTATCTTGAGGTTATCTTGAGGTTATCTTGAAGTTATCTTGAGGTTATCTTGAGGTTATCTTGAGGTTATCTTGAGGTTATCTTGAGATGATTTCGGGCTTAGCGTCCCCGCGGCCCGGTCCTCAACCAGGCCTCCTTTTTGTTACACACCCCTAAGGAAGCAGCCCGTGACAGCTGTCAAACTCCCAGGTACCTATTTACTGCAAGGTAACAGGGCCATCAGGGTGGAAGAAACTCAGCTCATTTGTTTCCGCCTCCACCGGGGATCGAACCCGGAACCTCAGAACTACGAATCTGAAACGCTGTCCACTCAGCTGTCAGTTTGAAGGTCACCTATGAAATAGTTACATCGTAATATAATGCGATATTCGTATTACGAATGCAATATTCGTATTACGAATGCGATTTCGTATTACGAATGCGATATTCGTATTACGAATGCAATATTCGTATTACGAATGCGATATTCGTATTACGAATGCAATATTCGTATTACGAATGCTATATTCGTATTACGAATATCGCATTATATTACGATATAATGCCTAACCATTTATACCAATAAAACCGTAGGTATTTGATCAGACAGAGACTGATATATCAAATTACTGATGCTTACATGTTTTGGGTGGGTATCCCGCGTCCTAACCATTTGACCTATAGCACGAGTGATCTCTTTAACGTAACTGCCAAACGGAAAGCGGCACTTCCTTTATGTGTAGTGGAGATCTGTAGAGTTAACTGGAGAGACTGTCGACTCTCAGCTCGGATCCTCACAGGAAGATCTGTAGAACTCAAGCCTGTCCGCTGCTACCTGTTGTGGGCACACGCGGGGCATCACTCTGTAACATGAGCGGCGAGCATGTCCGTACGTCTCAGTGGCCATGTGCGGTCCTCCTTCCTTGGATACATTCTAGATGTGTCCTGCTGCTCATATTTATTTATTGGTTATAGGAGGCAGAAGCTCAATTATGTTTAATATATTATTATATCCAATCTTCATAAATACTTTCTGTCGTATTTTAATGTTTAGATTGGAAATGATATGTACTCATTAGGGAAAATATTAGGTACCTCGGCTGCTTGACTGATGCAATGTCTTCCCACTGTGGTGTGAAAGTCACTCAGTACTCTCTCTTTGAGAAAATTAACAATATTAGTATTATTAGGTAATACGTGACTTAACCATTTTAACTATGTATGTCAGGGGTTAATAATTTGATGGTGGAATTTCTAACATAATTCCGGGGAGGGGGGGGGGGGGGGGAGAGAGAAATACAGGTTAGAGTTCACTGTTCAGGACTGACGTACTCCTTATCGAAATTATATATTTAGTATTAGGTTAGTAACATGTCTGTACATCTGATCGTACAGTACGGATGTCCCGTATTAGAGTTGCAGGTGTTGGATACTTATAAGCGATTTCACTGTTCTCCTAACTCGGGTATCACTGAATTCATTCAGAGTTATAGTATTGTTTAAGTTTAATTTTGCACTGTTGTGCTGCAGTCGTTTGTGGACGGATGTTCCTTTCTGGAGCCGTAGGTGTGTTGAGCCTTTGAGTGACTTCATTTCCTGCTAATTCCAGAGGAACTAGTTTCTCTAAAGTTTTAAGAGTTGTGGTCTCTTGGCACTTGATTTTCACTATTCTCAAGATACCCTGGTGGTCCGGCTGGACAGAAACTATTGTACCTATAAGCCATTCAGAATGTGGTCATAATCCACCCATACTGTCTACCAGGATAATATTCCCAGGGTTCAGGATAATTTTGTTGTAGGGGCTACTTGCTACGTAATGATACTCTCTCAGAGGAGTTAGATATTCCCGAGTCCAAATGTCATTTCACTGACCTATCGCTCTTGACAGGTGTTTGAAACTCTG
>NW_025562781.1:32500-72500 GCF_020424385.1 Procambarus clarkii | reverse complement strand
ACACCCTGTAAGGTGGTGTTGCACACTCTGTAAGGTGGTGTTGCACACCCTGTAAGGGAGTGTTGCACACCCTGTAAGGTGGTGTTGCACACCCTGTAAGGTGGTGTTGCACACCCTGTAAGGTGGTGTTGCACACCCTGTAAGGGAGTGTTGCACACCCTGTAAGGTGGTGTTGCACACCCTGTAAGGTGGTGTTGCACACCCTGTAAGGTGGTGTTGCAACACCCTGTAAGGTGGTGTTGCACACCCTGTAAGGGAGTGTTGCACACCCTGTAAGGTGGTGTTGCACACCCTGTAAGGTGGTGTTGCACACCCTGTAAGGGAGTGTTGCACACCCTGTAAGGGAGTGTTGCACACTCTGTAAGGGAGTGTTGCACACCCTGTAAGGGAGTGTTGCACACCCTGTAAAGGGGGTGTTTGTGCTCCACACCCTGTAAGGGGGTACTTGTGCTCCACACTCTGTAAGGGGGTACTTGTGCTCCACACCCTGTAAGGGGGGTACTTGTACTCCACACCCTGTAAGGAGGTATTCTGTTCCACACCCTGTAAGGAGGTGCTTGTACTCCACACCCTGTAAGGAGGTGCTTGTACTCCACACCCTGTAAGGAGGTGCTTGTACTCCACACCCTGTAAGGGGGTACTTGTACTCCACACCCTGTAAGGTGCTTGTACTCCACACCCTGTAAGGGGGGTACTTGTACTCCACACCCTGTAAGGAGGTGCTTGTACTCCACACCCTGTAAGGAGGTGCTTGTGCTCCACACCCTGTAAGGGGGTACTTGTACTCCACACCCTGTAAGGAGGTGCTTGTACTCCACACCCTGTAAGGAGGTGCTTGTACTCCACACCCTGTAAGGAGGTGCTTGTACTCCACGCCCTGTAAGGAGGTGCTTGTACTCCACACCTGTAAGGTGCTTGTACTCCACACCCTGTAAGGTGCTTGTACTCCACACCCTGTAAGGTGCTTGTACTCCATACCCTGTAAGGTGCTTGTACTCCACACCCTGTAAGGAGGTGCTTGTACTCCACACCCTGTAAGGTGCTTGTACTCCACACCCTGTAAGGTGCTTGTACTCCACACCCTGTAAGGTGCTTGTACTCCACACCCTGTAAGGTGCTTGTACTCCACACCCTGTAAGGGGGTACTTGTACTCCACACCCTGTAAGGGGTACTTGTACTCCACACCCTGTAAGGGGGTGCTTGTACTCCACACCCTGTTAGGGGGTGCTTGTACTCCACACCCTGTAAGGTGCTTGTACTCCACACCCTGTAAGGTGCTTGTACTCCACACCCTGTAAGGTGCTTGTGCTCCATACCCTGTAAGGTGCTTGTACTCCACACCCTGTAAGGTGCTTGTACTCCACACCCTGTAAGGGGGTACTTGTACTCCACACCCTGTAAGGTGCTTGTACTCCACACCCTGTAAGGGGGTACTTGTACTCCACACCCTGTATGGTACTTGTGCTCCACACCCTGTAAGGTGCTTGTACTCCACACCCTGTAAGGGGGTACTTGTACTCCACACCCTGTAAGGTACTTGTACTCCACACCCTGTAAGGGGGTACTTGTACTCCACACCCTGTAAGGGGGTGCTTGTACTCCACACCCTGTTAGGGGGTGCTTGTACTCCACACCCTGTAAGGTGCTTGTACTCCACACCCTGTAAGGTGCTTGTACTCCACACCCTGTAAGGTGCTTGTGCTCCATACCCTGTAAGGTGCTTGTACTCCACACCCTGTAAGGTGCTTGTACTCCACACCCTGTAAGGGGTACTTGTACTCCACACCCTGTAAGGTGCTTGTACTCCACACCCTGTAAGGGGGTACTTGTACTCCACACCCTGTATGGTACTTGTGCTCCACACCCTGTAAGGTGCTTGTACTCCACACCCTGTAAGGGGGTACTTGTACTCCACACCCTGTAAGGTACTTGTACTCCACACCCTGTAAGGGGGTACTTGTACTCCACACCCTGTAAGGGGGTGCTTGTACTCCACACCCTGTTAGGGGGTGCTTGTACTCAACACCCTGTAAGGTGCTTGTACTCCACACCCTGTAAGGTGCTTGTACTCCACACCCTGTAAGGTGCTTGTGCTCCATACCCTGTAAGGTGCTTGTACTCCACACCCTGTAAGGGGGTACTTGTACTCCACACCCTGTAAGGGGGGTACTTGTACTCCACACCCTGTAAGTGCTTGTACTCCACACCCTGTAAGGGGGTACTTGTACTCCACACCCTGTATGGTACTTGTGCTCCACACCCTGTAAGGTGCTTGTACTCCACACCCTGTAAGGGGGTACTTGTACTCCACACCCTGTAAGGTGCTTGTACTCCACACCTGTAAGGGGGTACTTGTACTCCACACCCTGTAAGGTACTTGTGCTCCACACCCTGTAAGGGGGTACTTGTACTCCACACCCTGTAAGGTGCTTGTACTCCACACCCTGTAAGGGGGGTACTTGTACTCCACACCCTGTAAGGTGCTTGTACTCCACACCCTGTAAGGGGGGTACTTGTACTCCACACCCTGTAAGGTGCTTGTACTCCACACCCTGTAAGGGAGTGTTGTACTCCACACCTGTAAGGGAGTGTTGTACTCCACACCCTGTAAGGGAGTGTTGTGCTCCACACCCTGTAAGGGGGTGCTTGTGCTCCACACCCTGTAAGGGAGTGTTGTGCTCCACACCCTGTAAGGGGGTGGTGTTGTGCTCCACACCCTGTAAGGGGGTACTTGTGCTCCACACCCTGTAAGGAGGTGTTGTACTCCACACCCTGTAAGGTACTTGTGCTCCACACCCTGTAAGGTGCTTGTACTCCACACCCTGTAAGGGGGTACTTGTGCTCCACACCCTGTAAGGGGGTACTTGTGCTCCACACCCTGTAAGGGGGTGCTTGTACTCCACACCCTGTAAGGGGGTACTTGTGCTCCACACCTGTAAGGGGGTACTTGTGCTCCACACCCTGTAAGGGGGTGCTTGTACTCCACACCCTGTAAGGGGGTACTTGTGCTCCACACCCTGTAAGGGGGTGTTGTGCTCCACACCCTGTAAGGGGGTGTTGTGCTCCACACCCTGTAAGGGGGTGCTTGTGCTCCACACCCTGTAAGGGGGTGGTTGTGCTCCACACCCTGTAAGGGGGTGCTTGTGCTCCACACCCTGTAAGGGGGTGTTGTGCTCCACACCCTGTAAGGGGGTGCTTGTGCTCCACACCCTGTAAGGGGGTGTTGTGCTCCACACCCTGTAAGGGGAGTGTTGTGCTCCACACCCTGTAAGGGGGTGTTGTGCTCCACACCCTGTAAGGGAGTGTTGTGCTCCACACCCTGTAAGGGAGTGTTGTGCTCCACACCCTGTAAGGGAGTGTTGTGCTCCACACCCTGTAAGGGAGTGTTGTGCTCCACACCCTGTAAGGGGGTGTTGTGCTCCACACCCTGTAAGGGAGTGTTGTGCTCCACACCCTGTAAGGGGGTGTTGTGCTCCACACCCTGTAAGGGAGGTTGTGCTCCACACCCTGTAAGGGAGTGTTGTGCTCCACACCCTGTAAGGGAGTGTTGTGCTCCACACCCTGTAAGGGAGTGTTGTGCTCCACACCCTGTAAGGGGGTGTTGTGCTCCACACCCTGTAAGGGAGTGTTGTGCTCCACACCCTGTAAGGGAGTGTTGTGCTCCACACCCTGTAAGGGGTGTGTTGTGCTCCACACCCTGTAAGGGAGTGTTGTGCTCCACACCCTGTAAGGGGGTGTTGTGCTCCACACCCTGTAAGGGGGTGTTGTACTCCACACCCTGTAAGGGGGTGTTGTGCTCCACACCCTGTAAGGGTACTTGTACTCCACACCCTGTAAGGGGGTGTTGTGCTCACACCCTGTAAGGTACTTGTACTCCACCACTGTAAGGGGGTGTTGTGCTCCACACCTGTAAGGGGGTGTGTGTGCTCCACACCCTGTAAGGGGGTGTTGTGCTCACACACCCTGTAAGGGGGTGTACTTGTGCTCCACACCCTGTAAGGGGGTGTTGTGCTCCACACCCTGTAAGGGGGTGTTGTGCTCCACACCCTGTAAGGGGGTGTTGTGCTCCACACCCTGTAAGGGGGTGTTGTGCTCCACACCCTGTAAGGGGGTGTTGTGCTCCACACCCTGTAAGGGGGTGTTGTGCTCCACACCCTGTAAGGGGGTGTTGTGCTCCACACCCTGTAAGGGGGTGTTGTGCTCCACACCCTGTAAGGGGGTGCTTGTGCTCCACACCCTGTAAGGGGGTGTTGTGCTCCACACCCTGTAAGGGGGTGTTGTGCTCCACACCCTGTAGAGGGGGTGTTGCTGCTCCACACCCTGTAAGGGGGTGCTCCACACCCTGTGCTCCACACCCTGTAAGGGGGGTTGTGCTCCACACCCTGTAAGGGAGTGTTGTGCTCCACACCCTGTAAGGGGGTGTTGTGCTCCACACCCTGTAAGGGGGTGTTGTGCTCCACACCCTGTAAGGTGCTTGTACTCCACACCCTGTAAGGGAGGGGTTGTACTCCACACCCTGTAAGGGGGTGTTGTGCTCCACACCCTGTAAGGGGGTGTTGTGCTCCACACCCTGTAAGGGGGTGCTTGTACTCCACACCTGTAAGGGGGTGCTTGTGCTCCACACCCTGTAAGGTGCTTGTACTCCACACCCTGTAGGTGCTTGTGCTCCATACCCTGTAAGGTGCTTGTACTCCACACCCTGTAAGGTGCTTGTACTCCACACCCTGTAAGGGGGTACTTGTACTCCACACCCTGTAAGGTGCTTGTACTCCACACCCTGTAAGGGGGTGTTGTGCTCCACACCCTGTAAGGGGTACGATGATTTGCCAAAGTCCGAGGTGGTTCTGGTGTCTCCGTGGAGACAGTGACAATGAAGGAGGCCGACCTCGGGTGAAAGAGGGCTGTGACGATCTCTGTCTGGAACCCGTAGGTGCGGGGCTCAGACATCCACCTCCTGGGGCTCGTGCGGCGGCCCAGGCGCTGCTTCAGGAGGCTGGGGTCGTTCTTGCCCTTGCTGGGGTGGTTCTTCTCCGGCCCCGACCACGGCGGTCTCCGAGTTTGGAGTCCCTGTGCTCTTCTTCACCACCTTCGAGGTCAACCCTGGAACTCACAGTTCCTGCGACAGCGCTGGAACCAATCGCATTGGCGTTTGCCTTTCCATTGGAGACTTTCGGAGCTGTGGAGAGAGGGGGACCTGCTGCATGGGTAACAGCTTCTCCCCCATATCAACCTACCCTGGCTTTGCGCCCTGGAGAGGCCACTCCAGACCGACAACCAGAGCGCAACTCCATAGTCTCCTGAGACTGATGGGTGCCTACTGCTACTACAATTCACCTAGTTGTGTTTGCGGGGGGTGAGCTCTGCTCTTTCGGCCCGCCTCTCAACTGTCAATCAATCAACTGTTAGTAACTACTAATATTTTTTTCTCACACTCACGCACATGCACACACACACTCACACACTCACACACTCACACACACGCACACACACGTGGAGTCCCGCAGGGGTCAGTCTTTGGACCTATACTGTTTCTGGTATATGTAAATGATCTCCCAGAGGGTATAGATTCGTTTCTCTCAATGTTTGCCGACGATGCAAAAATTATGAGGAGGATTGAAACAGAGGATGATAGTAGGAGGCTACAAGATGACCTAGACAGACTGAGTGAATGGTTTAACAAATGGCTGTTGAAGTTCAACCCGAGTAAATGCAAAGTAGTGAAACTAGGTGGTGGAAACAGGAGGCCAGGCACAGGATACAGAATAGGAGATGAAGTACTTAATGAAACAGGCAGAGAGAAAGATCTAGGAATTGATATCACACCAAACCTGTCTCCTGAAGCCCACATAAAAATTATTATGTCTGTGGCATATGCGAGGCTGGCTAACATCAGAACAGCCTTCAGGAACCTGTGTAAGGAATCATTCAGAATCTTGTACACCACATATGTAAGACCAATCCTGGAGTATGCGGCCCCAGCATGGAGCCCGTACCTTGTCAAGCACAAGACGAAGCTGGAAAAAGTCCAAAGGTATGCTACTAGACTAGTCCCAGAACTAAGAGGCATGAGTTATGAGGAAAGGCTGCGGGAAATGCACCTTACGACACTGGAAGACAGAAGAGTGAGGGGAGACATGATCACTACCTACAAAATCCTCAGGGGAATTGACAGGGTAGATAAGGATAAACTATTCAACACTGGTGGTACGCGAACAAGGGGACACAGGTGGAAACTGAGTACCCACATGAGCCACAGAGACGTTAGAAGGAACTTTTTCAGTGTCAGAGTAGTTAACAAATGGAATGCATTAGGAAGTGATGTGGTGGAGGCTGACTCCATACACAGTTTCAAGTGTAGATATGATAGAGCCCAATAGGCTCAGGAACCTGTATACCTGTTGATTGACAGTTGAAAGGCGGGACCAAAGAGCCAAAGCTCAACCCCCGCAAGCACAAAAAGGGTGAGTACAAATAGGTGACTACACACACACACACACACACACACACACACACACACACACACACACACACACACACACACACACACACACACACACACACACACACACACACACACACACACACACACACACACACACACACACACACACACACACACACACACACAGCCCGATAGGCTCAGGAATCTGTACACCTGTTGATTGACGGTTGAGAGGCGGGACCAAAGAGCCAGAGCTCAACCCCCGCAAACACAACTAGGTGAGTACAACTAGGTGAGTACACACACACACACACACACACACACACACACACACACACAAACACACACACACACACACACACACACACACACACACACACACACACACACACACCCTCCACCCTTTTCTCTCCCCCCAAGCCCCCCCATCTCCCCTATCCCCCACAGCCTCTCCTCCCCCCATGCTTCCCCAACCCTCCCTCTCTTACCCACCCCCTGTACCCTCCCCCTCTTATCCACCCCCTGTACCCTCCCCCTCTTATCCACCCCCTGTACCCTCCCCCTCTTATCCACCCCCTGTACCCTCCCCCTCTTATCCACCCCCTGTACCCTCCCCCTCTCCCCCACCACCCCAAGCCCTCCCTCCTCCACCAATCCCCCCGTGCCAGGTCCCCCCAGCTCCCACTCACCCCAGATCCCAAAGGTCCCCCCCAGAAAAGAAGCAGAAGAGAGTCAGTTTCAGGGTGATGTACTCGAACATAGATGGGATCACAAGCAAGACAAGTGAACTAAGGGAAAGAGCACAAGAAGTTAACCCAGATGTAATCGGACTCACTGAAACAAAACTCTCTGGAATCATAACGAATGCCGTGTTTCCCCAGGAGTATACAGTAATAAGGAAAGAGAGGGAAGGTAGAGGAGGAGGCGGAGTGGCCCTACTCATGAGAAGGGAATGGAGTTTTAAGGAGATGGCCATCCCGGGCTGTGAGGAGTTCAGAGACTACATAGCAGGCACCATAACAATGGGAGGACCAAGAATAGTAGTAGCAGTAATATACAACCCTCCACCAAATGACAGGAGACCCAGTCAAGAGTATGAAAACAACAACAAGGCAGTTAACACTATAATTGAGAGGGCAGCCTCTGCTGCCTGTAGAAATAGATCCCACCTGCTCATCATGGGCGACTTCAATCACGGAAAGATTGACTGGGAGAACAAGGAACCGCATGGAGGCGAGGATACGTGGAGAGCCAAACTATTGGAGGTAGTGACAAGCAACTTTTTAACCCAGCATGTCGGAGAACCCACAAGGATGAGAGGAAATGACGAACCAGCAAGACTCGACCTAGTCTTCACTCTGAACGACTCCGACATAAGAGAAATCGGTTTTGAGGACCCAGTAGGAATGAGCGACCACAGTGTACTGGTGTTTGAGTACTTGATTGAAGAAGGGTTATTGAACTCGAGGAGGGATACCGAAACCAAAAGGTTAGCATACCGAAAGGGAAACTATGAGGGGATAAGAAAATTCCTAACAGATATAGCATGGGAAACAGAGCTCAGGGGAAAGACGGCCCAAGATATGATGGATTACATCACGCAGAAGTGCAAGGACGCAGCAAACAAGTTTGTCCCAGTCCAAAAGGAAAACAGAGAAATGAAGATGAGAAACCCATGGTTTAATCAAAGATGTAGGCTAGCTAAGCAGCAAAGTAAAAGGGCATGGAGAAACTATAGGAATAACAGGACACTGGAGAGCAGAGAAAGATACCAGAATGCCAGGAATGAATATGTCAGGATGAGAAGAGAGGCAGAAAGACAATACGAAAATGACATCGCAAGCAAGGCAAAGACTCAGCCTAAATTGTTGCATAGCCACATTAGGAGAAAAACAACAGTAAAGGAACAGGTTATGAGATTAAGGATAGGGGCGGAAGGATTCACTACAAATGACAAGGAAGTGTGTGAGGAATTGAATAAGAAATTCCAGGAGGTCTTCACCTTAGAACAAGGAGAAATTCCAGAGGTAAGTGAGGGAATAGCTAACCAGGAACCACTGGAAGAGTTTGAGATTACCAGTGGGGAAGTAAGGAAGTGTTTACTAGAGTTGGACGTGACGAAGGCTATAGGCCCAGATGGAATCTCCCCTTGGGTTCTAAAGGAAGGAGCAAGAGAACTGAGCCTACCACTCTCCATAGTGTATAACAAATCACTGGCAACAGGGGAACTGCCAGATATTTGGAAAGCAGCTAACGTAGTCCCGATATACAAGAAAGGGGATAGACAGGAGGCACTGAACTACAGGCCAGTGTCCCTAACCTGCATACCATGCAAGCTGATGGAGAAGATTGTGCGAAAAAAACTAGTGGAGCATCTGGAGCGAAGGAACTTTGTAACACAGCATCAACATGGGTTCAGGGATGGCAGGTCCTGCCTCACAGGGTTACTTGAATTCTACGACCAGGCAACAAAAATAAGGCAAGAAAGAGAAGGGTGGGCAGACTGCATATTTTTGGATTGTCAGAAAGCCTTTGATACAGTGCCACACAAGAGGCTAGTGCGAAAGTTGGAGATGCAGGCTGGAGTGAGAGGGAAGGTACTCCGGTGGATAGAGGAATACCTAAGCAACAGGAGACAACGAGTCTGTGTGAGGGGTGAGGCCTCAGATTGGCGAGACGTCACAAGTGGAGTCCCGCAGGGGTCAGTCCTTGGACCTATACTGTTTCTGGTATATGTAAATGATCTCCCAGAGGGTATAGATTCGTTCCTCTCAATGTTTGCCGACGATGCAAAAATTATGAGGAGGATTGAAACAGAGGATGATAGTAGGAGGCTACAAGATGACCTGGATAGACTGAGTGAATGGTCCAACAAATGGCTGTTGAAGTTCAACCCGAGTAAATGCAAAGTAATGAAACTAGGCAGTGGAAACAGGAGGCCAGGCACAGGATACAGAATAGGAGATGAAGTACTTAATGAAACAGACAGAGAGAAAGATCTAGGAGTTGATATCACACCAAACCTGTCTCCTGAAGCCCACATAAAGAGAATAACGTCTGCGGCATATGCGAGGCTGGCTAACATCAGAACGGCGTTCAGGAACCTGTGTAAGGAATCATTCAGAATCTTGTACACCACATATGTAAGACCAATCCTGGAGTATGCGGCCCCAGCATGGAGCCCGTACCTTGTCAAGCACAAGACGAAGCTGGAAAAAGTCCAAAGGTATGCTACTAGACTAGTCCCAGAACTAAGAGGCATGAGTTATGAGGAAAGGCTGTGGGAAATGCACCTTACGACACTGGAAGACAGAAGAGTAGGGGGGACATGATCACAACCTACAAAATCCTCAGGGGAATCCACCGGGTAAACAAGGATGAACTATTCAACACTGGTGGGACGCGAACAAGGGGACACAGGTGGAAACTGAGTACCCAAATGAGCCACAGAGACGTTAGAAAGAACTTTTTCAGTGTCAGAGTAGTTAGTAAATGGAATGCATTAGGAAGTGATGTGGTGGAGGCTGACTCCATACACAGTTTCAAATGTAGATATGATAGAGCCCAATAGGCTCAGGAATCTGTACACCAGTTGATTGACGGTTGAGAGGCGGGACCAAAGAGCCAGAGCTCAACCCCCGCAAGCACAATTAGGTGAGTACAATTAGGTGAGTACACACACACACACACACACACACACACACACACACACACACACACACACACACACACACACACACACACACACACACACACACACACACACACACACACACACACACACACACACACACACACACACACACACACACACACACACACACACACAGTCACACAGGAAGCAGCCCGTAGGCGCTGTCCAAGTCCTAGGTACATATGTACTGCTAGTTGAACAGGGCAATCAGGGTGAAAGAAACTCTGCTCATTTATTTCCGCCTCTGTCAGGGATCAGGCCCCCGGACCCTAGGACTACGAATCCCGAGCACCGTCCACTCAGCCGTCAGGGCCCCCTGTCTGACGGAATGTTGGTTTCAAGAATTAGTTTCCAGATGCGCCGAAAAATCCCGGAATAGTTGTGTCTCTACTGTGTATTCTGTTCCGTATAACATCTCCCGTCCACACTATCCCATCCCCCCCTTTCCCATCCCCTCCCACACCCCTCTCCCTTCCCAGAGCACCTCTACAGCGGGTAATGCACACGTTGTGCGCGCCAGAACAGTTCGCTGAATCATTTTAAATACAGAGCGAGTGTTCTCCAGCACTCACTGGGTTTAAGCTCACAGTTTGGTCCAGGATTTCCCCTCACCACAGTTTTTTCCCTCGTCTTTGAACACAAGACAACAGAGAAACATATATTTTCCCCTTTTTATATATTTTTATTTTTTAATCTTTTGTGGGATGTTGGTGATATTATTTTTGTCTTTTCCAGCGCCCAAATGTATATATATTTTTTTGTTTACAGTGGTAAAGATTTTATCCTTTGGTTTAACATAAGAACATGAGAATAGATGTAACTGCAGAAGGCCTATTGGCCCATACGAGGCAGCTCCTATTTATAACCAGCCAATCCCACTCATATACATGTCCAACCCGCGCTTGAAACAATCGAGGGGACCCCAACACCACCACCTTATCCGGTAATTGGTTCCACAAATCAACAACTCTGTTACAGAACCAGTATTTACCCCAGGTCTTTCCTAAATCTAAACTTATCCACTTTATACCCATTGTTTCGTGTTTTGTCTTGTGTTGATACTTTTAATACCCTACAAAATTTGAAGGCACTTTGTGGAGAATTGGAGGTACCTGGAGCCGTTTTGGGAGACGAAATTGGCCCTTTAATAGTTATAATAAATTGGTAATTGCAACTGTGATATTAATTTAGTTAAGATGAAATTTTAAGATTTTTAAAGGAAATATTTCATGCAATTGATGACAAATAGCGACAGACGCATTCAAGTTGATTCATTGATTCGTGTTGCACACCCTGTAAGGGAGTGTTGCACACCCTGTAAGGGAGTGTTGCACACCCTGTAAGGGAGTGTTGCACACCCTGTAAGGGAGTGTTGCACACCCTGTAAGGGAGTGTTGCACACCCTGTAAGGGAGTGTTGCACACCCTGTAAGGGAGTGTTGCACACCCTGTAAGGGAGTGTTGCACACCCTGTAAGGGAGTGTTGCACACCCTGTAAGGGAGTGTTGCACACCCTGTAAGGGAGTGTTGCACACCCTGTAAGGGAGTGTTGCACACCCTGTAAGGGAGTGTTGCACACCCTGTAAGGGAGTGTTGCACACCCTGTAAGGGACTGTTGCACACCCTGTAAGGGAGTGTTGCACACCCTGTAATTGAGTGTTGCACACCTTGTAAGGGAGTGTTGCACACCCTGTAAGGGACTGTTGCACACCCTGTAAGGGAGTGTTGCACGTCCTGTAAGGGACTGTTGCACACCCTGTAAGGGAGTGTTGCACGCCTTGTAAGGGAGTGTTGCACGCCCTGTAAGGGAGTGTTGCACGCCCTGTAAGGGACTGTTGCACACCCTGTAAGGGAGTGTTGCACGCCTTGTAAGGGAGTGTTGCACGCCTTGTAAGGGAGTGTTGCACACCCTGTAAGGGAGTGTTGCATACCTTGTAAGGGAGTGTTGCACACCCTGTAAGGGCCATCAGTGAAATAGAGAGAAATCCGAAATATTTTTTCTCCTATGCAAAATCAAGATCAAAAACCACATCAAGTATCGGGCCCCTGCGAAAGGGAGATGGAACTTTCACAGATGACAACAAAGAAATGAGCGAGTTACTGAGGAAGCAGTACGACTCTGTTTTCAGTGAGCCATTAAATGCACTAAAGATTGATAACCCAAATGAATTTTTCATGGATATGATACCAACATCAAATCATATATCAGACGTCGCCCTATCCCCACTAGATTTTGAAGAAGCCATAAACAGTATGCCTATGCACTCTGCACCAGGCCCGGATTCTTGGAACTCCATATTCATCAAGAACTGTAAAAAACCACTATCGCAGGCCCTTCACATTCTGTGGAGACAAAGCCTAGATACTGGCGTTATCCCTGACATACTAAAAACAGCAGAGATAGCACCACTTCATAAAGGAGGAAATAAGGCAGAGGCAAAAAATTACAGACCGATAGCACTAACATCGCACATCATAAAAATTTTTGAGAGAGTGCTAAGAAATAAGATCACAAAATACATGGAATCACAGCATCTCCATAACCCCGGACAACATGGTTTCAGAACAGGGCGCTCTTGCCTGTCACAGTTGCTGGACCACTATGATATGGCATTAGATGCTATGGAAGACAAACAAAACGCTGATGTAATTTACACAGATTTCGCAAAAGCTTTTGATAAATGTGACCATGGTGTTAGTGCACATAAAATGCGTTCAAAAGGAATTACCGGGAAAATAGGCAGATGGATCTACAATTTCCTGACCAACAGAACCCAATGTGTAATAGTCAACAAAATAAAATCCAGCCCATCAACTGTGAAGAGCTCAGTCCCCCAGGGTACTGTGCTTGCTCCAGTACTTTTTCTCATCCTCATATCGGACATAGACCAGAACACAACCTATAGCACTGTATCATCCTTTGCAGATGACACTAGGATTTTCATGAGAGTTGGCAACATAGAGGACACGGCAAACCTCCAATCAGATGTAGATCAGGTCTTTCTATGGGCTACAGAAAATAATATGGTATTCAACGAGGATAAGTTTCAGCTCATGCGCTACGGAAAAATTGAAAACATAAAAACAGGAACCACGTACAAAACGCAGGCAAATCATAACATAGAACGAAAAGGCAATGTAAAGGACCTGGGTGTACTCATGTCGGAAGACCTTACCTTTAAAGAACACAATAAAGTAGCCGTCACAACTGCAAGAAAAATGACAGGTTGGATAACAAGAACTTTTCACACTAGAGATGCTATACCGATGATGATACTTTTCAAAACGCTTGTGCTCTCTAGAGTGGAGTACTGCTGCACAATGACAGCCCCTTTCAAAGCTGGAGAAATTGCTGACCTAGAGAGCGTGCAGAGATCCTTTACTGCTAGAATCCACTCAGTAAAACATCTAAATTACTGGGACCGACTAAAGAGCCTAAATCTGTACTCCCTTGAGCGCAGGCGGGAGAGATACATAATAATTTACACGTGGAAAATAATTGAGGGGCTGGTCCCAAACCTGCACACAGAAATAACACCACATGAGACCAGAAGACATGGCAGGATGTGCAGAATACCCCCGTTGAAAAGCAGAGGTGCAACAGGTACTCTGAGAGAGAACTCTATCAACATCAGAGGCCCGAGACTGTTCAACACGCTTCCACTACACATAAGGGGCATAACTGGCCGACCCCACACAGTGTTCAAGAGAGAACTGGATAAGCACCTCCAAAGGATACCTGATCAACCAGGCTGTGACTCATACGTCAGGCTGCGAGCAGCCGCGTCTAACAGCCTGGTTGATCAGTCCAGCAACCAGGAGGCCTGGTCGACGACCGGGCCGCGGGGACACTAAGCCCCGGAAGCACCTCAAGGTAGCCTCAAGGTAGGAGTGTTGCACACCCTGTAAGGGAGTGTTGCACACCTTGTAAGGGAGTGTTGCACACCTTGTAAGGGAGTGTTGCACACCTTGTAAGGGAGTGTTGCACACCCTGTAAGGGAGTGTTGCACACCCTGTAAGGGAGTGTTGCACACCCTGTAAGGGAGTGTTGCACACCCTGTAAGGGAGTGTTGCACACCCTGTAAGGGAGTGTTGCACACCCTGTAAGGTGGTGTTGCACACCCTGTAAGGTGGTGTTGCACACCCTGTAAGGTGGTGTTGCACACTCTGTAAGGTGGTGTTGCACACCCTGTAAGGGAGTGTTGCACACCCTGTAAGGTGGTGTTGCACACCCTGTAAGGTGGTGTTGCACACCCTGTAAGGTGGTGTTGCACACCCTGTAAGGTGGTGTTGCACACCCTGTAAGGGAGTGTTGCACACCCTGTAAGGTGGTGTTGCACACCCTGTAAGGTGGTGTTGCACACCCTGTAAGGTGGTGTTGCACACCCTGTAAGGTGGTGTTGCACACCCTGTAAGGTGGTGTTGCACACCCTGTAAGGGAGTGTTGCACGCCCTGTAAGGTGGTGTTGCACATCCTGTAAGGTGGTGTTGCACACCCTGTAAGGTGGTGTTGCACACCCTGTAAGGGAGTGTTGCACACCCTGTAAGGGAGTGTTGCACACTCTGTAAGGGAGTGTTGCACACCCTGTAAGGGAGTGTTGCACACCCTGTAAAGGGGTGTTTGTGCTCCACACCCTGTAAGGGGGTACTTGTGCTCCACACTCTGTAAAGGGGTACTTGTGCTCCACACCCTGTAAGGGGGTACTTGTACTCCACACCCTGTAAGGAGGTATTCTGCTCCACACCCTGTAAGGAGGTGCTTGTACTCCACACCCTGTAAGGAGGTGCTTGTACTCCACACCCTGTAAGGAGGTGCTTGTACTCCACACCCTGTAAGGGGGTACTTGTACTCCACACCC
This sequence comes from Procambarus clarkii, assembly GCF_020424385.1. NCBI lineage: Eukaryota > Metazoa > Arthropoda > Malacostraca > Decapoda > Cambaridae > Procambarus > Procambarus clarkii. The sequence continues at coordinate 57,505 of NW_025562781.1, read as the reverse complement.
TGTAAGGTGCTTGTACTCCACACCCTGTAAGGGGGTACTTGTACTCCACACCCTGTAAGGACGTGCTTGTACTCCACACCCTGTAAGGTGCTTGTACTCCATACCCTGTAAGGAGGTGCTTGTACTCCACACCCTGTAAGGGGGTACTTGTACTCCACACCCTGTAAGGTGCTTGTACTCCACACCCTGTAAGGGGGTACTTGTACTCCACACCCTGTAAGGAGGTGCTTGTACTCCACACCCTGTAAGGAGGTGCTTGTGCTCCACACCCTGTAAGGGGGTACTTGTACTCCACACCCTGTAAGGAGGTGCTTGTACTCCACACCCTGTAAGGAGGTGCTTGTACTCCACACCCTGTAATGAGGTGCTTGTACTCCACACCCTGTAAGGAGGTGCTTGTACTCCACACCCTGTAAGGTGCTTGTACTCCACACCCTGTAAGGTGCTTGTACTCCACACCCTGTAAGGTGCTTGTACTCCACACCCTGTAAGGTGCTTGTACTCCACACCCTGTAAGGAGGTGCTTGTACTCCACACCCTGTAAGGTGCTTGTACTCCACACCCTGTAAGGAGGTGCTTGTACTCCACACCCTGTAAGGTGCTTGTACTCCACACCCTGTAAGGTGCTTGTACTCCACACCCTGTAAGGTGCTTGTACTCCACACCCTGTAAGGGGGTACTTGTACTCCACACCCTGTAAGAGGGTACTTGTACTCCACACCCTGTAAGGGGGTGCTTGTACTCCACACCCTGTTAGGGGGTGCTTGTACTCCACACCCTGTAAGGTGCTTGTACTCCACACCCTGTAAGGTGCTTGTACTCCACACCCTGTAAGGTGCTTGTACTCCACACCCTGTAAGGTGCTTGTACTCCACACCCTGTAAGGTGCTTGTGCTCCACACCCTGTAAGGTGCTTGTACTCCACACCCTGTAAGTGCTTGTACTCCACACCCTGTAAGGTGCTTGTACTCCACACCCTGTAAGGGGGTACTTGTACTCCACACCCTGTAAGGTGCTTGTACTCCACACCCTGTAAGGTGCTTGTACTCCACACCCTGTAAGGTGCTTGTGCTCCACACCCTGTAAGGTGCTTGTACTCCACACCCTGTAAGGTGCTTGTACTCCACACCCTGTAAGGGGGTACTTGTACTCCACACCCTGTAAGGTGCTTGTACTCCACACCCTGTAAGGGGGTACTTGTACTCCACACCCTGTAAGGTACTTGTGCTCCACACCCTGTAAGGGGGTACTTGTACTCCACACCCTGTAAGGTGCTTGTACTCCACACCCTGTAAGGGGGTACTTGTACTCCACACCCTGTAAGGTACTTGTGCTCCACACCCTGTAAGGGGGTACTTGTACTCCACACCCTGTAAGGTGCTTGTGCTCCACACCCTGTAAGGGGGTACTTGTACTCCACACCCTGTAAGGTACTTGTGCTCCACACCCTGTAAGGGGGTACTTGTACTCCACACCCTGTAAGGTGCTTGTACTCCACACCCTGTAAGGGGGTACTTGTACTCCACACCCTGTAAGGTACTTGTGCTCCACACCCTGTAAGGGGGTACTTGTACTCCACACCCTGTAAGGTGCTTGTACTCCACACCCTGTAAGGTACTTGTGCTCCACACCCTGTAAGGGGGTACTTGTACTCCACACCCTGTAAGGTGCTTGTACTCCACACCCTGTAAGGGGGTACTTGTACTCCACACCCTGTAAGGTGCTTGTACTCCACACCCTGTAAGGTGCTTGTGCTCCATACCCTGTAAGGTGCTTGTGCTCCACACCCTGTAAGGGGGTACTTGTACTCCACACCCTGTAAGGTGCTTGTGCTCCACACCCTGTAAGGTACTTGTGCTCCACACCCTGTAAGGGGGTGCTTGTGCTCCACACCCTGTAAGGTGCTTGTGCTCCACACCCTGTAAGGTACTTGTGCTCCACACCCTGTAAGGGAGTGTTGTGCTCCACACCCTGTAAGGGGGTACTTGTACTCCACACCCTGTAAGGTGCTTGTACTCCACACCCTGTAAGGGGGTACTTGTACTCCACACCCTGTATGGTACTTGTGCTCCACACCCTGTAAGGGGGTGATGTATTACACACACCCCATATAGAAGTGTATATACAGGACAACTGAGCCAAACACCCCCATGTATAGACTAATATACATATACAGACTAATACATTGCCATATACAGACTAATACATAGCCATATACAGACTAATACAGAGCCATATACAGACTAATACAGAGCCATATACAGACTAATATAATACATAGCCATATACAGACTAATACATAGCCATATACAGACTAATACATAGCCATATACAGACTAATACATAGCCATATACAGACTAATACATAGCCATATACAGACTAATGCATAGCCATATACAGACTAATATAATACATAGCCATATACAGACTAATACATAGCCATATACAGACTAATATAATACATAGCCATATACAGACTAATACATAGCCATATACAGACTAATATAATACATAGCCATATACAGACTAATACATAGCCATATACAGACTAATAAAACATACGACTGTTCAGTAACTGTGCTCTAATCATCACAGAGCCCCCCCCCCCCACACCCCTCTCATACTATGGTGATTCGATTGGAATAACAATTGTGTTATATCTTTTATGTTAATAGGCCCAGGTTGGGGAAAGAGGGGGGTACCTTGAGGTTACCTTGAGGTGCTTCCGGGGCTTAGCGTCCCCGCGGCCCGGTCGTCGACCAGGCCTCCTGGTTGCCGGACTGATCAACCAGGCTGTTGGACGCGGCTGCTCGCAGCCTGACGTAAGAGTCACAGCCTGGTTGATCAGGTATCCTTTGAAGGTACTTATCCAGTTCTCTCTTGAACACTGTGAGGGGTCGGCCAGTTATGCCCCTTATGTGTAGTACTCCACATAGGAGGTGAGTAGTTTTCTCCGCTCAAAGGCGTCATTTCATTGGTCGAGTGTGAATGAGTGAGTTGGTTCGTCTATATGTTAATGCCCATAACTGTGTACGTAATGTTAGGCGGAAAGTTACATAGATAATCTAAGTTGGTCACTTCAGGACTTTTACAGCGTCTGTGGTGGACACTTTACCCACTGTCACAGAGTAGAAAGGCAACTTGATCCTAGCATTTGATATGAATATTAGGAGCCGGTCGGCCGAGCGGACAGCACGCTGGACTTATGATCCTGTGGTCCCGGGTTCGATCCCAGGCGCCGGCGAGAAACAATTGGCAGAGTTTCACGAAACAATGGGTGTAAATTGGATAAGTTTAGATTTAGGAAAGACTTGGGTAAATACTGGTTCAGTAACAGGGTTGTTGATTTGTGGAACCAATTACCGCGTAACGTGGTGGAGGTGGGGTCCCTCGATTGTTTCAAGCGCGGGTTGGACAAGTATATGAGTGGGATTGGGTGGTTATAAATAGGAGCTGCCTCGTATGGGCCAATAGGCCTTCTGCAGTTACCTTTGTTCTTATGTTCTTAAATCCAAAGTGGGAGTTGAGTGTCCATAGAGTTTTTCTATAGATTTTCCAGTTGTTCCTTAAGCACTCAGAGTAACAACAATGTTCTTTCAGCTTTGTGTAGTATTAACAACACTGAGCACTGTTGTGGTTATAATATGTGTGTTCAGGGCAAGTAGGTTCAATTCCCCCGCCCCTCCCCTCACATAACACACAATTCCCCCGCCCCTCCCCTCACATATCACACAATTCCCCCGCCCCTCCCCTCAGATATCACACAATTCCCCCGCCCCTCCCCTCAGATATCACACAATTCCCCCACCTCTCCCCTCAGATATCACACAATTCCCCCCGCCCCTCCCCTCAGATATCACACAATTCCCCCACCTCTCCCCTCAGATATCACACAATTCCCCCGCCCTCCCCTCAGATAACACACAATTCCCCCGCCCCTCCCCTCAGATATCACACAATTCCCCCACCTCTCCCCTCACATATCACACAATTCCCCCGCCCCTCCCCTCAGATATCACACAATTCCCCCGCCCCTCCCCTCAGATATCACACAATTCCCCCACCTCTCCCCTCAGATATCACACAACTCCCCCGCCCCTCCCCTCAGATAACACACAATTCCCCCGCCCCTCCCCTCAGATAACACACAATTCCCCCGCCCCTCCCCTCACATAACACACAATTCCCCCACCTCTCCCCTCACATAACACACAATTCCCCCACCCCTCCCCTCAGATAGTCGTACACACAAACATAATGTTCTCTTAAGTCCATTTTAAAAACCATAGTTAATCTGGTTTTTCCCCTCGTTAGTGAGGGGAGAGAGAGCCCCTTCTCCCCTCTGACGGTATTAATGGGTGTTGTGCCTGGCCTATGGGAGGGGCCAGGGGGGGTGTTTGGGGGAGTATGGCACCAGGAGCTGGGGTCCAGGAGGTGGGGCCCAGGAGGTGGGGCCCAGGAGCTGGGGCCCAGGAGGTGGGGTCCAGGAGGTGGGGCCCAGGAGCTGGGGCCCAGGAGGTGGGGCCCAGGAGGTGGGGTCCAGGAGGTGGGGCCCAGGAGGTGGGGCCCAGGAGGTGGGGCCCAGGAGGTGGGGTCCAGGAGCTGGGGCCCAGGAGGTGGGGCCCAGGAGGTGGGGCCCAGGAGGTGGGGCCCAGGAGGTGGGGCCCAGGAGGTGGGGCCCAGGAGCTGGGGCCCAGGAGGTGGGGCCCAGGAGGTGGGGCCCAGGAGCTGGGGCCCAGGAGCTGGGGCCCAGGAGCTGGGGCCCAGGAGCTGGGGCCCAGGAGGTGGGGCCCAGGAGCTGGGGCCCAGGAGGTGGGGCCCAGGAGGTGGGGCCCAGGAGGTGGGGCCCAGGAGCTGGGGCCCAGGAGCTGGGGCCCAGGAAGTGGGGCCCAGGAGCTGGGGCCCAGGAGCTGGGGCCCAGGAGCTGGGGCCCAGGAGCTGGGGCCCAGGAGCTGGGGTACACTATGGTGTATCATGCCACTATAACACTCAGTGTATGGAGGTTATAGAGAGTTAAAGCTATCACCGAGCTCTGTGATGTTCATACACCTGTGTGTGTATGTGGGGTGTATGTGGGGTGTATGTGGGGTGTATGTTGTGTGTATGTGGGGGTGTATGAGGGGTGTATGTGGTGTATATGAGGGATGTATGTGGGGTGTATGTGGGGTGTATGTTGTGTGTATGTGGGGTGTATGTGGGGTGTATGTGGGGTGTATGTTGTGTGTATGTGGGGTGTATGTGGGGTGTATGTGGGGTGTATGTGGGGTGTATGTGGGGTGTATGTTGGGTGTATGTGGGGTGTATGTGGTGTATATGAGGGATGTATGTGGGGTGTATGTGGGGTGTATGTGGGGTGTATGTTGTGTGTATGTGGGGTGTATGTGGGGTGTATGTGGGGTGTATGTTGTGTGTATGTTGTGTGTATGTGGGGTGTATGTGGGGTGTATGTGGGGTGTATGTGGGGTGTATGTTGTGTGTATGTGGGGTGTATGTGGGGTGTATGTTGTGTGTATGTGGGGTGTATGTTGTGTGTATGTGGGGTGTATGTGGGGTGTATGTGGGGTGTATGTTGTGTGTATGTGGGGTGTATGTTGTGTGTATGTGGGGTGTATGTGGGGGTGTATGTGGGGTGTATGTGGGGTGTATGTGGGGTGTATGTTGTGTGTATGTTGTGTGTATGTGGGGTGTATGTGGGGTGTATGTGGGGTGTATGTGGGGTGTATGTGGGGTGTATGTTGTGTGTATGTGGGGTGTATGTGGGGTGTATGTTGTGTGTATGTGGGGTGTATGTTGTGTGTATGTGGGGTGTATGTGGGGTGTATGTGGGGTGTATGTGGGGTGTATGTTGTGTGTATGTGGGGGTGTATGTGGGGTGTATGTGGGGTGTATGTGGGGTGTATGTGGGGTGTATGTTGTGTGTATGTTGTGTATATGTGGGGTGTATGTGGGGTGTATGTGGGGTGTATGTGGGGTGTATGTTGTGTGTATGTGGGGTGTATGTGGGGTGTATGTGGGGTGTATGTGGGGTGTATGTTGTGTGTATGTTGTGTGTATGTGGGGTGTATGTGGGGTGTATGTTGGGTGTATGTGGGGTGTATGTTGTGTGTATGTGGGGTGTATGTGGGGTGTATGTTGTGTGTATGTGGGGGTGTATGTGGGGTGTATGTGGGGTGTATGAGGGGTGTATGTGGGGTGTATGAGGGGTGTATGTGGGGGTGTATGTGGGGTGTATGTGGGGTGTATGAGGGGTGTATGTGGGGTGTATGTGGGGGTGTATGTTGTGTGTATGTGGGGTGTATGTGGGGGTGTATGTGGGGGTGTATGTGGGGTGTATGTTGGGTGTATGTTGTGTGTATGTTGTGTGTATGTGGGGTGTATGTGGGATGTATGTGGGGTGTATGTGGGGGTGTATGTTGGGTGTATTTTGTGTGTATGTTGTGTGTATGTGGGGTGTATGTGGGGTGTATGTTGTATGTTGTGTGTATGATGTGTGTATGTGGGGTGTATGTTGTGTGTTTGTGGGGTGTATGTGGGGTGTATGCTGTGTGTATGTTGTGTGAATGTAGAATGTATGTAGTGTATATGTAGTATGTATGTTCTGTGTATGTACTGTGTATGTAGCGTTTCAGGACCTGACTGTCATGCAGGGAATATCCCAAGCCTAGTGTGGTGTAGTGGGGGTGTAGTGGGGTGTAGTGGGGTGTAGTAGGGTGTAGTGGGGTGTAGTGTGGTGTAGTGGGGGGTGTAGTGGGGTGTAGTGTGGTGTAGTGGGGGGTGTAGTGGGGTGTAGTGTGGTGTAGTGGGGGGTGTAGTGGGGTGTAGTGTGGTGTAGTGGGGGGTGTAGTGGGGTGTAGTGTGGTGTAGTGGGGGGTGTAGTGGGGTGTAGTGTGGTGTAGTGGGGGGTGTAGTGGGGTGTAGTGTGGTGTAGTGGGGGGTGTAGTGGGGTGTAGTGTGGTGTAGTGGGGGGTGTAGTGGGGTGTAGTGTGGTGTAGTGGGGGGTGTAGTGGGGTGTAGTGTGGTGTAGTGGGGGGTGTAGTGGGGTGTAGTGTGGTGTAGTGTGGTGTAGTGGGTGTGGGGGGTGTAGTGTGGTGTAGTGTGGTGTAGTGGGGTGTAGTGGGGTGTGTAGTGGGGTGTAGTGGGGTGTAGTGGGGGGTGTAGTGGGGTGTAGTGGGTGTAGTAGGGTGTAGTGGGGTGTAGTGTGGTGTAGTGGGGGGTGTAGTGGGGTGTAGTGGGGTGTAGTGTGGTGTAGTGGGGTGTAGTGGGGTGTAGTGGGTGTAGTAGGGTGTAGTGGGGTGTAGTGGGGTGTAGTAGGGTGTAGTGGGGTGTAGTGGGGTGTAGTAGGTGTGGGGGGTGGTGCAATATCTACCCCCATGTCGGATAGGAAAATATTAGGGGGGGGCCTAAACCCCCCTAGTATTTAGGGGTGACCGAGACGAAGGGGAGAAAGTAGATTTTTCTCAATAAAGTCCTTTTATAGGTCAGAAATTCGTCGATAGATTTACTACCATTCAAGAGTCGCCGTCGCCGCCGCTCTCAGAACTGGGCTCATGTAGTTGGGTTTTTAACTATATGACTCAAAGGGAATTTTATGGTTGTTAAATTCGAACTGCGCCTCATGGATACGACGCCACATATAGCGATGGGGTTATATGTGGTGAAGACGCCACATATAGCGATGGGGTTATATGTGGTGCAGACGCCACATATAGCGATGGGGTTATATATGTGGTGAAGACGCCACATATAGCGATGGGGTTATATGTGGTGAAGACGCCACATATAGCGATGGGGTTATATGTGGTGAAGACGCCACATATAGCGATGAGGTTATGATCCAGACGCCACATATAGCGATGGGGTTATATGTGTGGTCCAGACGCCACATATAGCGATGGGGTTATATGTGGTGAAGACGCCACATATAGCGATGGGGTTATATGTGGTGAAGACGCCACATATAGCGATGGGGTTATATGTGGTGAAGACGCCACATATAGCGATGAGGTTATGGTCCAGACGCCACATATAGCGATGGGGTTATATGTGTGGTCCAGACGCCACATATAGCGATGGGGTTATGGTCCAACGCCACATATAGCGATGGGGGTTATATATGTGGTCCAGACGCCACATATAGCGATGGGGTTATATATGTGGTCCAGACGCCACATATAGCGATGAGGTTATGGTCCAACGCCACATATAGCGATGGGGGTTATATATGTGGTCCAGACGCCACATATAGCGATGGGGTTATATATGTGGTCCAGACGCCACATATTGCGATGAGGTTATGGTCCAACGCCACATATAGCGATGGGGGTTATATATGTGGTCCAGACGCCACATATAGCGATGGGGTTATATATGTGGTCCAGACGCCACATATTGCGATGAGGTTATGGTCCAACGCCACATATAGCGATGGGGTTATATATGTGGTCCAGACGCCACATATAGCGATGGGGTTATGGTCCAGACGCCACATATAGCGATGGGGTTATGGTCCAGACGCCACATATAGCGATGGGGTTATATATGTGGTCCAGACGCCACATATAGCGATGGGGGTTATATATGTGGTCCAGACGCCACATATAGCGATGGGGTTATGGTCCAGACGCCACATATAGCGATGGGGTTATGGTCCAGACGCCACATATAGCGATGGGGTTATATATGTGGTCCAGACGCCACATATAGCGATGGGGGTTATATATGTGGTCCAGACGCCACATATAGCGATGGGGTTATGGTCCAGACGCCACATATAGCGATGGGGTTATGGTCCAGACGCCACATATAGCGATGGGGTTATGGTCCAGACGCCACATATAGCGATGGGGTTATGGTCCAGACGCCACATATAGCGATGGGGTTATATATGTGGTCCAGACGCCACATATAGCGATGGGGGTTATATATGTGGTCCAGACGCCACATATAGCGATGGGGTTATGGTCCAGACGCCACATATAGCGATGGGGTTATATATGTGGTCCAGACGCCACATATAGCGATGGGGTTATATGTGTGGTGCAGACACGAATTTCAGGGAGTGGATATATTTCCTCTGGCGACATATATGTATATAGGCCTAGGAAGCCTTTTAATGGGTTTTTACCCGGCGTCAACATATATAATATATGATATATACGCCACAAGCACTTTGCGTCCTAGTGACCTCATGATATACGCATCTAGGTAACAACTGATATAACTAGGATATATCCTGTTCTTCAGTATACTTTCTAAGTAATATATTGTTATATTATTGTTATATGACCACGTCTCTCAAGAGACCAACCCGTCCTCGACTCAAGTCCATTCCATCCAGCGGTCGACCCCACAGACACATTCATACATGCTGTTCATTCAAAACAGTAATTTTCTCCAATATAAATTAATATTATAATATATTAGCATATTGTGCATATATAGGCATAGGTTAGGTTAGGTTAGGTTAGGTTAGGTTAGGTTAGGTTAGGTTAGGTTAGGTTAGGTTAGGTTAGGTTAGGTTAGGTGTTTAGGTTCTGTTGGCGATTATTGGTATTTGTAGTCCGTGGGTGAAGCATTTACAGCGTTGGGGTTCGAACACCAGTCGTCAGTGAAGCACTTGTTCCGGAAGTGTTCGGACGGCAGCAGTTGTGAGTCGTGTGGAAACTGTTTGGCATTTATAAACAGCTAGAGGGGGGTTGGCGGGTGGATGGAATGGTGTTTGGGATCTTTGTTTGGAGGACGGGCTGGATTATGACCCGGGAACTACAGGGCAGTTAGGGCAAGGAAACGACCTTAACTAGGGTAGTAAATAGAGGAGTATTTTCATAATTTTAATATTTTTTTAATAATTTTTTAATAATTTTTTAATAATTTTTTAATAATTTTTTAATAATTTTTTAATAATTTTTGGTATTATTTTCCAGAATGCAATGCTGATGTAGTGGTTCATGGCCACACTGAAGCACTGATGTAGGTAGGAAGTGTTAGGCAGCTCACTGTGTGAAGTGTGGATGGTGTTCCATGATGCCTGCACATGATCCCGACATCAATAATACCCCCATGTCCCAAAGAGTTGAATAATAGGTTCTCCTTCCCCCATTCATTCATCCTTAAGATGTTTCTCACCTGTGTCTCAATAATTAGCTCTCAAAGATGAGGAAGAAGAGTCTAAGAGCAGCTGTGGTGCTCCTCTGCCACAGCGGAAAGCTTAACTGAGCTAAGTTTGGATGCACTGGCTAAGCTTGGCTAAGTTGGCTTCTATGGAACGTGTCACTGTTCAACTTCATCAGCTTAGATAAGTTAAGCGGAAAGTTATCGGTAGATAATCTAAGTTATTCACTTCAGGACTTTTACAGCGTCTGTGGTGGACACTTTACCCACTGTCACAGGGGCGGGGGGAGAGAGAGGCAACTTGATCCCAGCACTTAATCCTAGCACTAATCCTAGCACTAATCCTAGCACTAATCCTAGCACTAATCCTAACACTAATCCTAGCACTAATCCTAGCAATTACTATCCCCAGAGCCGGGATTGTTAGGGGAGCCGGTCGGCCGAGCGGACAGCACGCTGGACTTGTGATCCTGTGGTCCTGAGATCGATCCCAGGCGCCGGCGAGAAACAATGGGGCAGAGTTTCTTTCACCCTATGCCCCTGTTACCTAGCAGTAAAATAGGTACCTGGGAGTTAGTCAGCTGTCACGGGCTGCTTCCTGGGGGTGGAGGCCTGGTCGAGGACCGGGCCGCGGGGACACTAAAGCCCCGAAATCATCTCAAGATAACCTCAAGATAACCCCCTGAAAAAGAAGTTAGATAAGACAAAACTCTTCCATAATAAAATTTAAACATCTTGTATAGTGACGAAAAATTATATTCCAACTTGAGTTTAATTGTTCAAACGAAGGCAGCAAATTTCGTGTTGATAATCTGGCTTGTTTGTCGAGGCTTCTTAGAGCTGTTCTTTGTCTCCTTGTTAAGCCCTTAACCATGTAATATGTTTTAATGAGAGTGATATTAGTTTGTTCGCTTGAGAGGGTAGTTAGAGTGGCTATATTGTGGTGGTTGTCAAGTTGGCCCTTGTGGCAAGGTGCCGTAAGGGTCAGGTTCCCAGTGGGGCACTGGCTCTCAGTTTTGGCGGGAAGGAAGGGGCGCGCTGCCTCTCAGTTTTGGCGGGAAGAAAGTGGGGCGCTGCCTCTCAGTTTTGGCGGGAAGAAAGTGGGGCGCTGCCTCTCAGTTTTGGCGGGAAGAAAGTGGGGCGCTGCCTCTCAGTTTTGGCGGGAAGAAAGTGGGGCGCTGCCTCTCAGTTTTGGCGGGAAGAAAGTGGGGCGCTGCCTCTCAGTTTTGGCGGGAAGAAAGTGGGGCGCTGCCTCTCAGTTTTGGCGGGAAGGAAGTGACGCGCTGCCTCTCAGTTTTGGCGGGAAGAAAGTGGGGCGCTGCCTCTTCAGTTTTGGCGGGAAGGAAGGGGCGCGCTGCCTCTCAGTTTTGGCGGGAAGAAAGTGGGGCGCTGCCTCTCAGTTTTGGCGGGAAGAAAGTGGGGCGCTGCCTCTCAGTTTTGGCGGGAAGAAAGTGACGCGCTGACTATCAGTTTTGTCGGGAAGTGACGCGCTGCCTCTCAGTTTTGGCGGGAAGAAAGTGGGGCGCTGCCTCTCAGTTTTGGCGGGAAGGAAGGGGCGCGCTGCCTCTCAGTTTTGGCGGGAAGAAAGTGGGGCGCTGCCTCTCAGTTTTGGCGGGAAGAAAGTGGGGCGCTGCCTCTCAGTTTTGGCGGGAAGTGACGCGCTGCCTCTCAGTTTTGGCGGGAAGAAAGTGACGCGCTGCCTCTCAGTTTTGGCGGGAAGGAAGGGGCGCGCTGCCTCTCAGTTTTGGCGGGAAGAAAGTGGGGCGCTGCCTCTCAGTTTTGGCGGGAAGAAAGTGGGGCGCTGCCTCTCAGTTTTGGCGGGAAGTGACGCGCTGCCTCTCAGTTTTGGCGGGAAGAAAGTGACGCGCTGCCTCTCAGTTTTGGGGGGAAGAAAGTGACGCGCTGCCTCTCAGTTTTGGCGGGAAGTGAAGCGCTGCCTCTCAGTTTTGGCGGGAAGAAAGTGACGCGCTGCCTCTCAGTTTTGGCGGGAAGTGACGCGCTGCCTCTCAGTTTTGGCGGGAAGAAAGTGGCGCGCTGCCTCTCTGTTTTGGCGGGAAGAAAGTGGGGCATAAAGTGATGCATCTTTTACAAGTGCACCAGGAACGCTACATACTTTTCCAGGGCTAGATGATGAATTTTTGTCATACAGGAAGACAGGAAGTATATATGTTCCGTATGGGAAGATAGACAGTACTGTCCAGGCATACTGTCCTCTCGTTAGAGAACAGTATGATGATTTGATGATGATTCTCCAGTAGACGGAACTCTTCTTGAGGTTATCTGGAGATGATTTCGGGGCTTTAGTGTTCCCGCGGCCCGGTCCTCGACCAGGCCTCCACCCGCAGGAAGCAGCCCGTGCCAGCTGACTAACACCCAGGTACCTATTTTACTGCTAGGTAACAGGGGCATAGGGTGAAAGAAACTGCCCATTGTTTCTCGCCGGTGCCCGGGATCGACCCGGGACCACAGGATCACAAGTCCAGCGTGCTGTCCGCTCGGCCGACCGGCTCTCTCGACTCTTCCGCAAGTCTAGATGGCAGCAGATAGAGCTTTACCTCATAAAAGGAAGATAGAGAGCAGAAATTTACTAAAGAGGGGACACAAAGAGGCTCTACACTTCCTCGAGAGGTGAGGGGCAGGAAGTCGAACTCTTTCTCAAGAGGAAAGTGTACTAAGAGTTGCATTTGTGTACTGTGGATTACTGGGATGATACCTGGTTGATGGGGTTCTTGGTCCACCAGGGTGTTGCTTGGAGCGGCCCGCAGGCCCACATACCCACCACAGCCCGGTTGGTCCGGCACTTCTTGGAGGAAACAATCTAGTTTTCTCTTGAAGATGTCCACGGTTGTTCCGGCAATATTTCTTATGCTCGCTGGGAGGGTGTTGAACAACCGCGAACCTCTGATGTTTATACAGTGTTCTCTGATTGTGCCTATGGCACCTCTGCTCTTCACTGGACCTCTGATGTTTATACAGTGTTCTCTGATTGTGCCTATGGCACCTCTGCTCTTCACTGGACCTCTGATGTTTATACAGTGTTCTCTGATTGTGCCTATGGCACCTCTGCTCTTCACTGGACCTCTGATGTTTATACAGTGCTCTCTGATTGTGCCTATGGCACCTCTGCTCTTCACTGGTTCTATTCTACATTTTCTTCCATATCGTTCACTCCAGTACGTTGTTATTTTACTGTGTAGATTTGGGACTTGGCCCTCCAGTATCTTCCACGTGTATATTATTTGGTATCTCTCTCGTCTCCTTTCTAGTGAGTACATTTGGAGAGCTTTGAGACGATCCCAATAATTTAAATTTTTTATCTCGTCTATTCGTGCCGTATATGTTCTCTGTATTCCCTCTATTTCAGCAATCTCTCCCGCTCTGAAGGAGGAAGTGAGAATACTTCTTAAAACCCCAACTTTTAAACCAAAGATGATAAAGACTTGTCTCAGTCAAAAGACTGTTCCCTGAGAAAAGATACTTCGTAAAGTTTAAAGCTAATTTGATAACGACAGACGCTAAGCAATGAGCTTGTTAGCTGGCGGTAGTTAGCTGGCGTCTAATGAGAGTCAAACAATGAGGTGAGTCTAATTGTGTCGACACACACAATCGCAAGAACCGTAGGTGATTGTTTTCAATTATTTCTCAAGACTTTCGCGATATGAAATATGGGTTTCGCGAGATGACTGTTCATGGGTATGTCTCAATTAGATATACCCCATGGGTATGTCTCAATTAGATATACCCCATGGGTATGTCTCAATTAGATATACCCCATGGGTATGTCTCAATTAGATATACCCCATGGGTATGTCTCAATTAGATATACCCCATGGGTATGTCTCTGTTAGATATACCCCATGGGTATGTCTCTGTTAGATATACCCCATGGGTATGTCTCTGTTAGATATACCCCATGGGTATGTCTCTGTTAGATATACCCCATGGGTATGTCTCAATTAGATATACCCCATGGGTATGTCTCTGTTAGATATACCCCATGGGTATGTCTCTGTTAGATATACCCCATGGGTATGTCTCAATTAGATATACCCCATGGGTATGTCTCAATTAGATATACCCCATGGGTATGTCTCAATTAGATATACCCCATGGGTATGTCTCTAAGACATATCCATGGGTATATCCCGAGTTCGTCTTAAGGCCTGAGGGATGTGGGGGCTCGAACGGACGTCCCCACACGACGTTTCAGAATATTTATATGATTCGTTGATATAGATTTAGAATTTGATGATATTTAGAAATCATACGTTAATTAGTCTCTTTCTCCCTTTGCAGGTAAGGACGTCTGTTGCAGGTGATGGTGTCACAATCACCGTCGTGTCACAATCACCGTCGTGTCACCATCCGAGGCACCTCTGACTGTGCATCTCCAATGATTGTAGCCAATCATCTCCAATGATTGTAGCCATCTCCAATGGCTACAATCATCTCCAATGATTGTAACCATCTCCAATGGTTACGATCATCTCCAGTGATTGTAGATGGCTTCACCATCCACCGTAATGATTGTCACCATCAACCACTCATCACTATGGTAATCCTCGACCACAATCACGAATGTGCACTACAATCCCATCACAGCCATGAACCTCACATACCGTGATTGTAGTCCACACAATCATGTGAACTGAGGGAGCCGGTGGCTGAGTGGACAGAACACTGGACGCGTGATCCTGTGGTCCCGGGTTCGATCACGGGCGCCGGAGAGAAACAATGGAGCAGAGTTTCTTTCACCCTGATGCCCCTGTTTCATATATATATATATATATATATATATATATATATATATATATATATATATATATATATATATATATATATATATATATATATATATATATATATATATATATATACAATCTTTGGACAACACCCACCAGTGGGACTCGAACCCAGAAAGCACAACTACCTTCCAGTAGCTGGCATAACTAGTATGCTTTAACCCACTACTTCTTTTGTAAGGTCTGATGGCGTAGTGGGTTAAAGCATACTAGTTATGCCAGCTACTGGAAGGTAGTTGTGCTTTCTGGGTTCGAGTCCCACTGGTGGGTGTTGTCCAAAGATTGTTTATCTTCACTTGTGGTTTATGCAAGTATAGGCTTATATATATATATATATATATATATATATATATATATATATATATATATATATATATATATATATATATATATATATATATATAGAATTTGAGTCTATTTCCGTAACTCTTCACGACCAAAATATTATGTAAATTCCAGGCACTTTACAGGTTCTAATTTATATAAATCTGTATTTATGGAGAAGTTTGAGAATCAAAACTGAAGTGAAACATTTCCTGGAGGTTACTGTATGTCTCTGAGGCGCCGGCGGTCTTAATATATCACGCATAACCTTCTAACAACCTTCTCACAACGTTGTCTAACCTTCACGTGTCTTCCATAACCTCCCAACAACCTTCTCACAACGTTGTCCAACCTTCACGTGTCGTCTACAACTTTCTAACAACTTTCTCACAACGTAGTCCAACTTTCCTTGTCTTCTATAACCTTCCAATAACCTTCTCACAACCTTGTAGTGGACCCCATACCCATCCCCTGGGGGTAGTGGACTCCATACCTATCCCCTGGGGTAGTGGACCCCCACACCCATCCCTTGGGGTAGTGGACCCCCACACCCATCCCTAGAGGGTAGTGGACCCCACACCCATCCCCTGGGGGTAGTGGACCCAACACCCATCCGCTGGGGGTAGTGGACCCCACACCCATCCCATGGGGGTAGTGGACCCCATACCCATCCCCTGGGGGTAGTGGACTCCATACCTATCCCCTGGGGTAGTGGACCCCACACCCATCCCCTGGAGTAGTGGACCCCACACCTATCCCCTGGGGGTAGTGGACCCCCACACCCATCCCTTGGGGGTAGTGGACCCCACACCCATCCCCTGGGGGTAGTGGACCCCCACACCCATCCCTTAGGGGTAGTGGACCCAACACCCATCCCCTGGGGTAGTGGACCCCACACCCATCCCCTGGGATAGTGGACCCCACACCCATCCCCTGGGGGTAGTGGACCCCACACCCATCTCCTGGGGGTAGTGGACCCCACACCCATCCCCTGGAGTAGTGGACCCCACACCCATCCCCTGGGGGTAGTGGACCCCACACCCATCCCCTGGAGTAGTGGACCCCACACCCATCCCCTGGAGTAGTGGACCCCACACCTATCCCCTGGAGGTAGTGGACCCCACACCCATCCCCTGGGGGTAGTGGACCCCACACCCATCCCATGGGGGTAGTGGACCCCACACCCATCCCCTGGAGTAGTGGACCCCACACCTATCCCCTGGGGGTAGTGGACCCCCACACCCATCCCATGGGGGTAGTGGACCCCACACCCATCCCCTGGGATAGTAAACCCCACACCCATCCCCTGGGATAGTGGACCCCACACCCATCCCCTGGGGGTAGTGGACCCCACACCCATCCCCTGGGGGTAGTGGACCCCACAACCATCCCCTGGAGTAGTGGACCCCACACCCATCCCCTGGGGGTAGTGGACCCCACACCCATCCCCTGGAGTAGTGGACCCCACACCCATCCCCTGGGGGTAGTGGACCCCACACCCATCCCCTGGGGTAGTGGACCCCACACCCATCCCCTGGGATAGTGGACCCCCACACCCATCCCCTGGGGGTAGTGGACCCCACACCCATCCCCTGGGATAGTGGACCCCACACCTATCCCCTGGGGTAGCAGAAAAGGCTAGATAGAGACATAAAGGACTCCCAAAATTCCTCTACATAAGTAAGATAAGGTCTAGGCTTAGGTCGACCTTCTCTGAATAAGAACGTCGGTTTTCGACCGTATGCGATACATACGGCCAAAAATAGTCGTACTAGAATATGGAAGCGGCTGGCGAAAGTGACCAATGTCCCGTTTTCTGTTGAGGGTCCTCTGGCAGGTTAGGATGAGGGTACCTTAGTAAACCCATTTTCTTGATGTTGGGGAAACTTTAGGATTTACCTATACACGGGTTTGAGAAGAGGGAAGAGTGGTGCTCACCTAGTTGTGCTTGCGGGGGTTGAGCTCTGGCTCTTTGGTCCCGCCTCTCAACTGTCAATCAACAGGTGTACAGGTTCCTGGGCCTATCGGGCTCTATCATATCTACACTTGAAACTGTGTATGGAGTCAGCCTCCACCACATTACTGCCTAATGCATTCCATTTGTCAACCACTCTGACACTAAAAAAGTTCCTTCTAACGTCTCTGTGGCTCATGTGGGTACTCAGTTTCCACCTGTGTCCCCTTGTTCGTGTCCCACCCATGTTAAATAATCGATCTTTGTCCACCCTGTCAATTCCCCTGTAAATTTTGTATGTGGTGATCATGTTTCCACTTACTCTTCTGTCTTCCAGCGACGTGAAGGGCAGTTTACGCAGTCTTTCCTCGTATCTCATGCCTCTTAGTTCTGGGACTACTCTAGTGGCATACCTCTGAACGTTTTGTATTTTCCGAGGCAACAGTACCCCAACACAACAGTACCCCCAACACAACAGTACCCAACACAACAGTACCCCCAACACAACAGTACCCAACACAACAGTACCCCCAACACAACAGTACCCAAACACAACAGTACCCAACACAACAGTACCCAACACAACAGTACCCCCAACACAACAGTACCCCAACACAACAGTACCCCCAACACAACAGTACCCAACACAACAGTACCCCCAACACAACAGTACCCAACACAACAGTACCCCCAACACAACAGTACCCCAACACAACAGTACCCAACACAACAGTACCCAAACACAACAGTACCCAACACAACAGTACCCCCAACACAACAGTACCCCCAACACAACAGTACCCCAACACAACAGTACCCAACACAACAGTACCCAAACACAACAGTACCCAACACAACAGTACCCCAACACAACAGTACCCCCAACACAACAGTACCCCAACACAACAGTACCCAACACAACAGTACCCAAACACAACAGTACCCAACACAACAGTACCCAACACAACAGTACCCAACACAACAGTACCCAACACAACAGTACCCCCAACACAACAGTACCCAACACAACAGTACCCAACACAACAGTACCCAACACAACAGTACCCCCAACACAACAGTACCCAACTCAACAGTACCCCAACACAACAGTACCCAACACAACAGTACCCAACACAACAGTACCCCCAACACAACAGTACCCCCAACACAACAGTACCCAACACAACAGTACCCCAACACAACAGTACCCAACACAACAGTACCCCCAACACAACAGTACCCCCAACACAACAGTACCCCAACACAACAGTACCCAACACAACAGTACCCCAACACAACAGTACCCAACACAACAGTACCCCCAACACAACAGTACCCCAACACAACAGTACCCAACACAACAGTACCAAACACAACAGTACCCCCAACACAACAGTACCCTCAACACAACAGTACCCCCAACACAACAGTACCCCCAACACAACAGTACCCAACACAACAGTACCCCCAACACAACAGTACCCCCAACACAACAGTACCCCCAACACAACAGTACCCCCAACACAACAGTACCCCAACACAACAGTACCCCCAACACAACAATACCCCAACACAACAGTACCCCAACACAACAGTACCCAACACAACAGTATCCAACACAACAGTACCCAACACAACAGTACCCCAACACAACAGTACCCCAACACAACAGTACCCAACACAACAGTACCCCAACACAACAGTACCCCAACACAACAGTACCCCCAACACAACAGTACCCCAACACAACAGTACCCAACACAACAGTACCCAACACAACAGTACCCAACACAACAGTACCCCCAACACAACAGTACCCAACACAACAGTACCCAACACAACAGTACCCCAACACAACAGTACCCCCAACACAACAGTACCCCAACATAACAGTACCCAACAAAACAGTACCCAACACAACAGTACCCAACACAACAGTACCCAACACAACAGTACCCAACACAACAGTACCCCCAACACAACAGTACCCCCAACACAACAGTACCCCCAACACAACAGTACCCCCAACACAACAGTACCCAACACAACAGTACCCCAACACAACAGTACCCAACACAACAGTACCCAACACAACAGTACCCCAACACAACAGTACCCCAACACAACAGTACCCAACACAACAGTACCCCCAACACAACAGTACCCCAACACAACAGTACCCCAACACAACAGTACCCAACACAACAGTACCCAACACAACAGTACCCCCAACACAACAGTACCCCAACACAACAGTACCCAACACAACAGTACCCCCAACACAACAGTACCCAACACAACAGTACCCCAACACAACAGTACCCCCAACACAACAGTACCCCCAACACAA
This sequence comes from Procambarus clarkii, assembly GCF_020424385.1. Taxonomy (NCBI): domain Eukaryota; kingdom Metazoa; phylum Arthropoda; class Malacostraca; order Decapoda; family Cambaridae; genus Procambarus; species Procambarus clarkii. Next base: position 37,964 of record NW_025562781.1, on the reverse strand, counting down.
CAGTACCCCAACATAACAGTACCCAACACAACAGTACCCAACACAACAGTACCCAACACAACAGTACCCAACACAACAGTACCCAACACAACAGTACCCCCAACACAACAGTACCCCCAACACAACAGTACCCCCAACACAACAGTACCCCCAACACAACAGTACCCAACACAACAGTACCCCAACACAACAGTACCCAACACAACAGTACCCAACACAACAGTACCCCAACACAACAGTACCCCAACACAACAGTACCCAACACACAACCCCCCACACAACAGTACCCCAACACAACAGTACCCCAACACAACAGTACCCCAACACAACAGTACCCCAACACAACAGTACCCCAACACAACAGTACCCAACACAACAGTACCCCCAACAGTACCCCCAACAGTACAGTACCCAACAGTACAACAGTACCCCAACACAACAGTACCCCCAACACAACAGTACCCCAACACAACAGTACCCCAACACAACAGTACCCCCAACACAACAGTACCCCAACACAACAGTACCCCAAACACAACAGTACCCCAACACAACAGTACCCCAACACAACAGTACCCAACACAACAGTACCCAACACAACAGTACCCCAACAACACAACAGTACCCCACAACAGTACCCCAACACAACAGTACCCCAACACAACAGTACCCAACACAACAGTACCCAACACAACAGTACCCAACACAACAGTACCCCAACACAACAGTACCCCAACACAACAGTACCCCAACACAACAGTACCCAACACAACAGTACCCAACACAACAGTACCCAACACAACAGTACCCCAACACAACAGTGCCCCAACAGAACAGTACCCCCAACACAACAGTACCCAACACAACAGTACCACCAACACAACAGTACCCCCAACACAACAGTACCCAACACAACAGTACCCAACACAACAGTACCCAACACAACAGTACCCCAACACAACAGTACCCCAACACAACAGTACCCAACACAACAGTACCCCCAACACAACAGTACCCAACACAACAGTACCCCAACACAACAGTACCCAACACAACAGTACCCCAACACAACAGTACCCAACACAACAGTACCCAACAACACAACAGTACCCCCAACACAACAGTACCCAACACAACAGTACCCAACACAACAGTACCCACACAACAGTACCCAACCCAACACAACAGTACCCAACACAACAGTACCCAACACAACAGTACCCAACACAACAGTACCCAACACAACAGTACCCAACACAACAGTACCCAACACAACAGTACCCCCAACACAACAGTACCCAACACAACAGTACCCCCAACACAACAGTACCCAACACAACAGTACCCCAACACAACAGTACCCAACACAACAGTACCCAACACAACAGTACCCAACACAACAGTACCCAACACAACAGTACCCCCAACACAACAGTACCCAACACAACAGTACCCCAACACAACAGTACCCAACACAACAGTACCCCAACACAACAGTACCCAACACAACAGTACCCAACACAACAGTACCCCCAACACAACAGTACCCAACACAACAGTACCCAACACAACAGTACCCAACACAACAGTACCCAACACAACAGTACCCCAACACAACAGTACCCAACACAACAGTACCCCAACACAACAGTACCCAACACAACAGTACCCCAACACAACAGTACCCAACACAACAGTACCCAACACAACAGTACCCCAACACAACAGTACCCAACACAACAGTACCCAACACAACAGTACCCCAACACAACAGTACCCCCAACACAACAGTACCCCCAACACAACAGTACCCCCAACACAACAGTACCCAACACAACAGTACCCCCAACACAACACTACCCAACACAACAGTACCCAACACAACAGTACCCAAAACAACAGTACCCAACACAACAGTACCCAACACAACAGTACCCAACACAACAGTACCCAACACAACAGTACCCCAACACAACAGTACCCAACACAACAGTACCCAACACAACAGTACCCCAACACAACAGTACCCCCAACACAACAGTACCCCAACACAACAGTACCCCCAACACAACAGTACCCCCAACACAACAGTACCCCCAACACAACAGTACCCCAACACAACAGTACCCCCAACACAACAGTACCCCAACACAACAGTACCCCCAACACAACAGTACCCCCAACACAACAGTACCCCCAACACAACAGTACCCAACACAACAGTACCCAACACAACAGGACCCAACACAACAGTACCCCCAACACAACAGTACCCAACACAACAGTACCCAACACAACAGTACCCAACACAACAGGACCCAACACAACAGTACCCCCAACACAACAGTACCCAACACAGGATCAATTTAACACCTTTGTGGGTCTTTTCACAGCTGTGTCAAAGGCTTCCAGCTGTTGCCCCTTTGTTGACATGGCGGGAAGCAGTGTTGCCAACCCTTGCCATACAGGCGTCTAAATCTCTGCCATTTTCCAGGCTTCCTGGCCTCATTTTCCCGGTGGCAACATGTCCTGTATGGCAGTCATGGATGACAACATGACATGGCAACATGGGGGGGGGGTTAATATATGTATATATTATAAACATTTATACACAATGTATGCGAGTGTGTATATTTTAATATGGTCAATTTAGTTAATTTGTCTCATATTATACAAACATGGGTGGGACTGATATTTTGAGGCACCCTTGGTGCCATTATGGCAACATTATGGCAACATTATGGCAACATTATGGCAACATTATGGCAACATTATGGCAACATTATGGCAACATTATGGCAACATTATGGCAACATTATGGCAACATTATGGCAACATTATGGCACCATTATGGCACCATTATGGCAACATTATGGCAACATTATGGCAACACTATGGCAATATTTGCATCTGGTGAGCAGTGCCTTCTCTCTCTCTCTCTCTCTCTCTCTCTCTCTCTCTCTCTCTCTCTCTCTCTCTCTCTCTCTCTCTCTCTCTCTCTCTCTCTCTCTCTCTCTCTCTCTCTCTCTCTCTCTCTCTCTCTCTCTCTCTCTCTCTCTCACGTCTCTCACATGGAGGGAGAGGTGAGAGAGAAGGGAGGGGAGGCGCCCCTATCACAGCTGCACTTGTAATCGCCTCCTGGATAATCCTGGTGGAGTGGGCAGTAATCCAGGCAGTAATCCTGGCGGGCCCAGTACACACCCAGGCCCCCATCTGGGGAGGGCAGGGGTGTCTGGGGTGATGAGGAGGGGTGTCTGGGGTGATGGGGAGGGGTGTCTGGGGTGATGGGGAGGGCAGGGGTGCCTGGGGTGATGGGGAGGGGCAGGGGTGTCTGGGGTGATGGGGAGGGGTGTCTGGGGTGATGGGGAGGGCAGGGGTGCCTGGGGTGATGGGGAGGGGCAGGGGTGTCTGGGGTGATGGGGAGGGGTGTCTGGGGTGATGGGGAGGGGTGTCTGGGGTGATGGGGAGGGCAGGGGTGTCTGGGGTGATGAGGAGGGGTGTCTGGGGTGATGGGGAGGGGTGTCTGGGTGTGATGGGGAGGGCAGGGGTGCCTGGGGTGATGGGGAGGGGCAGGGGTGTCTGGGGTGATGGGGAGGGGTGTCTGGGGTGATGGGGAGGGCAGGGGTGCCTGGGGTGATGGGGAGGGGCAGGGGTGTCTGGGGTGATGGGTAGGGGTGTCTGGGGTGATGGGGAGGGCAGGGGTGTCTGGGGTGATGGGGAGGGGTGTCTGGGGTGATGGGGAGGGGCAGGGGTGTCTGGGGTGATGGGGAGGGGCAGGGGTGTCTGGGGTGATGGGGAGGGGTGTCTGGGGTGATGGGGAGGGGTGTCTGGGGTGATGGGGAGGGGTGTCTGGGGTGATGGGGAGGGGTAGGGGTGTCTGGGGTGATGGGGAGGGCAGGGGTGTCTGGGGTGATGGGGAGGGGTGTCTGGGGTGATGGGGAGGGGCAGGGGTGTATGGGGTGATGGGGAGGGGTAGGGGTGTCTGGGGTGATGGGGAGGGGCAGGGGTGTATGGGTTGATGGGGAGGGGTAGGTGTGTCTGGGGTGATGGGGAGGGGTAGGGGTGTATGGAGTGATGGGGAGGGGTAGGGGTGTCTGGGGGTGATGGGGAGGGGTAGGGGTGTCTGGGGTGATGGGGAGGGGTAGGGGTGTCTGGGGTTGATGGGGAGGGGCAGGAGTGTCTGCCTGGGAGACCACTCCCCCTTCCCATCTCCCCCCTCACATCAGGCCCCCCCATCCCTTCTACCCCCCACCAACTACCCTGCCCCCTCTACCCCCCTCTGTAAACAATCCCATCTGTTCCACCCCTCCCTACAAAGCTCCTTTCCCCCCGAGCATTTAGCGCGAGCGACGACCACTCCTCGCGGTGGGTCCAGAGGTGTTGACAGCGAGCATTTAGCGCGAGCGACGACCACTCCTTGCGGTGGGTCCAGAGGTGTTGACAGCGAGCATTTAGCGCGAGCGACGACCACTCCTTGCGGTGGGTCCAGAGGTGTTGACAGCGAGCATTTAGCGCGAGCGACGACCACTCCTTGCGGTGGGTCCAGAGGTGTTGACAGCGAGCATTTAGCGCGAGCGACGACCACTCCTCGCGGTGGGTCCAGGGGTGTTGACAGCGAGTATTTAGCGCGAGCGACGACCACTCCTCGCGGTGGGTCCAGAGGTGTTGACAGCGAGCATTTAGCGCGAGCGACGACCACTCCTTGCGGTGGGTCCAGAGGTGTTGACAGCGAGCATTTAGCGCGAGCGACGACCACTCCTCGCGGTGGGTCCAGAGGTGTTGACAGCGAGCATTTAGCGCGAGCGACGACCACTCCTCGCGGTGGGTCCAGAGGTGTTGACAGCGAGTATTTAGCGCGAGCGACGACCACTCGTGGCCCAGAGGTCGTTGTGTCTGAACGTTTGAGTGAGGAATTAAGATTTTAATCTATGATTTCCTTCGTTTGATGTTCGACCGTAAGAATTTTATCTTCTTCGAGAAGTCACCGGGACGATGATCATCCATCTTAACTCATCCACTCACGCCATGAGTCATCCAGCCCCTCCCTGACTCATCTATCCGTGAGTCATCCAAGTAATTCTTAACTCATCCACTCACGCCATGAGTCATCCAGCCCTTCCCTGACTCATCTATACGTGAGTCATCCAAGTAATTCATGCCTCACCCAACTCATTACTGAACCGAATGTCTCCTGACTCATCTAAAATATTTCACTCATGTTTGGGATGCTGATGAGTGGATTTTTGTGTGTGAGATGTTCAAGAAGACTGTTGGAGTTAGCATTTGGGATCTTACCTGTGTCACCTGTGGGACCAGGGGGGGGGGGTAGAGAGCCTCCATCACTTAATAAGGATGTATTAAGATTGACCACCACCATCCACCCACTTCAATCCACCCACCACAATCCACCTACCACAATTCATCCACCACAATCTACCCCCCACAATTCATCCACCACAATTCA
>NW_025562781.1:20000-30000 GCF_020424385.1 Procambarus clarkii | reverse complement strand
CCACCACCTACCACCACCACCTACCACCAACTTGAGTGGTCATTGCCTCACGAATCTTCCCTTCATCTTTCACGTAGTATTTTTACAGTGTTATTACTGCTGTGTTATTTTTTAAAACCTCAGGTCACCGTGGGTCTTGTAGGAGTGGTGAAGCTGTCTACTGTGTCTTGTGGGCGTCTTGTAGGAGTGGTGAAGCTGTATACTGTGTCTTGTGGGCGTCTTGTAGGAGTGGTGAAGCTGTATACTGTGTCTAGTGGGCGTCTTGTAGGAGTGGTGAAGCTGTCTACTGTGTCTAGTGGCTGTCTTGTAGGAGTGGTGAAGCTGTCTACTGTGTCTAGTGGCTGTCTTGTAGGAGTGGTGAAGCTGTCTACTGTGTCTAGTGGGCGTCTTGTAGGAGTGGTGAAGCTGTCTACTTTGTCTAGTGGGCGTCTTGTTGGAGTGGTGAAGCTGTCTACTGTGTCTGTGGGCGTCTTGTAGGAGTGGTGAAACTGTATACTGTGTCTAGTGGGCGTCTCCCTGGAGTGGTGAAGCTGTCTACTGTGTCTAGTGGGCGTCTTGTTGGAGTGGTGAAGCTGTATACTGTGTCTAGTGGGCGTCTTGTTGGAGTGGTGAAGCTGTCTACTGTGTCTAGTGGCTGTCTTGTAGGAGTGGTGAAGCTGTTTACTGTGTCTAGTGGCTGTCTTGTAGGAGTGGTGAAGCTGTCTACTGTGTCTGGTGGGCGTCTTGTAGGAGTGGTGAAGCTGTCTACTTTGTCTAGTGGGCGTCTTGTTGGAGTGGTGAAGCTGTCTACTGTGTCTGTGGGCGTCTTGTAGGAGTGGTGAAACTGTATACTGTGTCTAGTGGGCGTCTCCCTGGAGTGGTGAAGCTGTCTACTGTGTCTAGTGGGCGTCTTGTTGGAGTGGTGAAGCTGTATACTGTGTCTAGTGGGCGTCTTGTTGGAGTGGTGAAGCTGTCTACTGTGTCTAGTGGGCGTCTTGTAGGAGTGGTGAAACTGTCTACTGTGTCTAGTGGGCGTCTTGCTGGAGTGGTGAATCTGTCTACTGTGTCTAGTGGGCGTCTTGCTGGAGTGGTGAAGCTGTCTACTGTGTCTAGTGTGCGTCTTGTTGGAGTGGTGAAGCTGTCTACTGTGTCTAGTGGGCGTCTTGTAGGAGTGGTGAAGCTGTTTACTGTGTCTAGTGGGCGTCTTATAGGAGTGGTGAAGCTGTTTACTGTGTTTAGTGGGCATCTTGTAGGAGTGATGAAGCTGTCTACTGTGTCTGTGGGCGTCCTGTAGGAGTGGTGAAGCTGTTTACTGTGTCTAGTGGGCGTCTTGTAGGAGTGGTGAAGCTGTATACTGTGTCTGTGGGGCGTCTCCCTGGAGTGGTGAAGCTGTCTATTGTGTCTAGTGGGCGTCTTCCAGGAGTGGTGAAGCTGTCTATTGTGTCTAGTGGGCGTCTTCCAGGAGTGGTGAAGCTGTCTACTGTGTCTGTGGGCGTCGTGTTGGAGTAGTGAAGCTGTCCACTGTGTCTAGTGGGCGTCTTGTTGGAGTGGTGAAGCTGTCCACTGTGTCTAGTGGCTGTCTTGCTGGAGTGGTGAAGCTGTCTACTGTGTCTAGTGGGCGTCTCCCTGGAGTGATGAAGCTGTCCACTGTGTCTAGTGGCTGTCTTCCTGGAGTGGTGAAGCTGTCCACTGTGTCTAGTGGGCGTCTTGCTGGAGTGGTGAAGCTGTCCACTGTGTCTAGTGGCTGTCTTTCTGGAGTGGTGAAGCTGTCCACTGTATCTAACGCGCGTCTCAAACAGCTTCAAGTAAAATATATTTATGAAAGCAAATTAAAGAATGTCAACCTAAGTATCATAGGATACAAAGCGAGGCCCGAGGGGACATGATCACAGCCTACAAAATACTGATAGCACTAGACAAAGTGAACAGAGTCAGTCATACAAATGAGCATGAGAGAGAGAAAGCAATGGATGCTGCTCCCATCTCCTAACTCAGAGGCAAATATGATAGCAACCTTGAACCTCAAGATAGCGAGAGGATAACACCAGATAGCAAGACGAGGCGGGGCCCAGGAGCCAGAGCACACACTGGGATAAGTCCTCTCATGGGAGGAATCCAACTCACCAACATAGGAATTGTATTGCTTCATCCTGGAGCCGGTCGGCCTAGCGGACAGGACGCTGGACTTGTGATCCTGTGGTCCTGGGTTCGATCCCAGTCGCCGGCGAGAAACAATGGGAAGAGTTTCTTTCACCCTATGCCCCTGTTACCTAGCAGTAAAATAGGTACCTGGGTGTTAGTCAGCTGTCACGGGCTGCTTCCTGGGGAGTGACTGCTTCCTGGTCGAGGACCGGGCCGCGGGGACACAAAAGCCCCGAAATCATCTCAAGATAACCTCAAGATAGATCCCAAGTTATCTTTTCTCTCTCATAAAAGTGAACGCAATGGAACTTGTAGTAAAGATCAATGGAGGGAAGGTTGAGAGACCCTCCATAAAGTTTTATTCCTTTGCTTTAGCACCGTGTTATTCCTCTATTTCCATTTTACTGCCTTTTTTATCACTGTTTCCTCCAGTTATACTTTATTCTTTAGTCTTCGCTACGGGATAACTCGAGTCGTTGTTATCGTGGACTGATCATTATTGGTCTTATCGGTCTGTGTTCGTGGTGTCGACCTGGGGCAGCTTTGTTGGCTCACACACACTGGAAGACAGAAGAGTAAGGGGAGACATGATCACAACCTACAAAATCCTCAGTGGAATCGACCGGGTAGACAAGGATAAACTATTCAACACTGGTGGGACATGAACAAGGGGGACACAGGTGGAAACTGAGTACCCACATGAGCCACAGAGACGTTAGAAGGAACTTTTTCAGTGTCAGAGTGGTTGACAAATGGAATGCATTAGGCAGTGATGTGGTGGAGGCTGACTCCATACACAGTTTCAAGTGTAGATATGATAGAGCCCAATAGGCTCAGGAACCTGTAAACCTGTTGATTGACGGTTGAGAGGCGGGACCAAAGAGCCAAAGCTCAACCCCCGCAAGCACAACTAGGAGAGTACACACACACACACACACACACACCTTTGCATCCCACGTACACACAGGTACACACCGTACACACACAGGTACACATCCCACGTACACACAGGTACACACTCCGTACATACAGGTACACACACCGTACACACAGGTACACACACCGTACACACAGGTACACACACCATACACACAGGTACACACTCCGTACACACAGGTACACACACAATACACACAGGTACACACACCGTACACACAGGTACACACACCGTACACACAGGTACACACACCGTACACACAGGTACACACAGGTACACACACCATACACACAGGTACACACACCGTACACACAGGTACACACACCGTACACACAGGTACACACAGGTACACACACCGTACACACAGGTACACACACCGTACACACAGGTACACACAGGTACACACACCGTACACACAGGTACACACACCGTACATTCAGGTACACACACCGTACACACAGGTACACGCACCGTACACACAGGTACACACACCGTACACACAGGTACACACACCGTACACACAGGTACACACAGGTACACACACCGTACACACAGGTACACACACCGTACACACAGGTACACACACCGTACACACAGGTACACACACCGTACACACAGGTACACACAGGTACACACACCGTACACACAGGTACACACACCGTACACACAGGTACACACACCGTACACACAGGTACACACAGGTACACACACCGTACACACAGGTACACACAGGTACACACACCGTACACACAGGTACACACACCGTACACACAGGTACACACACCGTACACACAGGTACACACACCGTACACACCCGTACACACACCGTACACACAGGTACACACACCGTACACACCCGTACACACACCGTACACACAGGTACACACACCGTACACACACCGTACACACAGGTACACACAGGTACACACACCGTTCACACAGGTACACACACCGTACACACAGGTACACACACCTACACACAGGTACACACAGGTACACACTCCGTACACACAGGTACACACACCGTACACACCCGTACACACACCTACACACAGGTACACACAGGTACACACACCTTTCACACAGGTACACACACCGTACACACAGGTACACACACCTACACACAGGTACACACAGGTACACACTCCGTACACACAGGTACACACACCGTACACACCCGTACACACACCTACACACAGGTACACACAGGTACACACACCGTACACACAGGTACACACACCGTTCACACAGGTACACACACCGTACACACAGGTACACACAGGTACACACAGGTACACACACCGTACACACAGGTACACACACCGTACACACAGGTACACACACCGTACACACAGGTACACACAGGTACACACAGGTACACACACCGTACACACCCGTACACACACCGTACACACAGGTACACACAGGTACACACACCGTACACACAGGTACACACACCGTACACACAGGTACACACACCGTACACACAGGTACACACACCGTACACACAGGTACACACACCGTACACACAGGTACACACACCGTACACACAGGTACACACACCGTAAACACCCGTACACACACCGTACACACAGGTACACACAGGTACACACACCGTACACACAGGTACACACACCGTACACACAGGTACACACTCCGTACACACAGGTACACACAGGTACACATACCGTACACACAGGTACACACACCGTACACACAGGTACACACACCGTACACACAGGTACACACACCGTACACACAGGTACACACACCGTACACACAGGTACACACACCGTACACACAGGTACACCCACCGTACACACAGGAACACACAGGTACACACAGGTACACACACCGTACACACACCGTACACACAGGAACACACAGGTACACACAGGTACACACACCGTACACACAGGTACACACACCGTACACACAGGTACACACAGGTACACACAGGTACACACACCGTACACACAGGTACACACACCGTACACACAGGTACACACAGGTACACACAGGTACACACAGGTACACACACCGTACACACAGGTACACACACCGTACACACAGGTACACACACCGTACACACAGGTACACACAGGTACACACACCGTACAAACAGGTACACACACCGTACACACAGGTACACACACCGTACACACAGGTACACACTCCGTACACACAGGTACACACAGGTACACACACCGTACACACAGGTACACACACCGTACACACAGGTACACACACCGTACACACAGGTACACACACCGTACACACAGGTACACACACCGTACACACAGGTACACACACCATACACACAGGTACACACACCGTACACACAGGTACTCACACCATACACACAGGTACACACACCGTACACACAGGTACACACAGGTACACACACCGTACACACAGGTACACACACCGTACACACAGGTACACACAGGTACACACAGGTACACACACCGTACACACAGGTACACACACCGTACACACAGGTACACACACCATACACACAGGTACACACAGGTACACACACCGTACACACAGGTACACACACCGTACACACAGGTACACACACCATACACACAGGTACACACACCGTACACACAGGTACACACAGGTACACACAGGTACACACACCATACACACAGGTACACACACCATACACACAGGTACACACAGGTACACACACCATACACACAGGTACACACACCATACACACAGGTACACACACCGTACACACAGGTACACACACCGTACACACAGGTACACACACCGTACACACAGGTACACACACCATACACACAGGTACACACACCGTACACACAGGTACACACAGGTACACACAGGTACACACACCATACACACAGGTACACACACCGTACACACAGGTACACACACCGTACACACAGGTACACACACCGTACACACAGGTACACACACCGTACACACAGGTACACACACCGTACACACCCGTACACACACCGTACACACAGGTACACACACCGTACACACAGGTACACACAGGTACACACAGGTACACACACCATACACATAGGTACACACACCGTACACACAGGTACACACCGTACACACAGGTACACACTCCGTACACACAGGTACACACACCGTACACACAGGTACACACACCATACACACAGGTACACACAGGTACACACACCGTACACACAGGTACACACACAGGTACACACACCGTACACACAGGTACACACACCGTACACACGGGTACACACACCATACACACAGGTACACACAGGTACACACACCGTACACACAGGTACACACAGGTACACACACAGGTACACACAGGTACACACCATTTGCTTCAGCCATCCCCCCAGGGCTCTGGACAATCCTGCCGCCCTCTATCCTGCCAACACTGACGATTCACGTTATTTGACCGAAGGAGACATTTGTCCTCCTGTCAAATAACTGGGAGCGTCTCGACTTCTCCTTTGGTGGTGTTGTGGTCGACACCTGTGCTGGCTGGTCGACACCCCCTCGACCGACACACCGATATGTTGGGTCGACACCCCCTCGACCGACACACCGATATGTTGGGTCGACACCCCCTCGACCGACACACCGATATGTTGGGTCGACACCCCCTCGACCGACACACCGATATGTTGGGTCGACACCACCTCGACCGACACACCGATATGTTGGGTCGACACCACCTCGACCGACACAGCGATATGTTGGGTCGACACCACCTCGACCGACACAACGATATGTTGGGTCGACACCACCTCGACCGACACAACGATATGTTGGGTCGACACCACCTCGACCGACACACCGATATGTTGGGTCGACACCAACTCGACCGACACACCGATATGTTGGGTCGACACCACCTCGACCGACACACCGATATGTTGGGTCGACACCACCTCGACCGACACACCGATATGTTGGGTCGACACCACCTCGACCGACACACCGATATGTTGGGTCGACACCACCTTGACCGACACACCGATATGTTGGGTCGACACCACCTCGACCGACACACCGATATGTTGGGTCGACACCACCTCGACCGACACACCGATATGTTGGGTCGACACCACCTCGACCGACACACCGATATGTTGGGTCGACACCACCTCGACCGACACAGCGATATGTTGGGTCGACACCACCTCGACCGACACAACGATATGTTGGGTCGACACCACCTCGACCGACACACCGATATGTTGGGTCGACACCCCCTCGACCGACACACCGATATGTTGGGTCGACACCCCCTCGACCGACACACCGATATGTTGGGTCGACACCACCTCGACCGACACACCGATATGTAGCGATATGTTGGGTCGACACCACCTCGACCGACACACCGATATGTGCCTGCTATCCTTCCTGCTTTCATCCACACCTGCCTGCTATCCTTCCTGCTTTCATCCACACCTGCCTGCTATCTTGAGGTTATCTTGAGATGATTTCGGGGCTTTAGTGTCCCTGCGGCCCGGTCCTCGACCAGGCCTCCACCCCCAGGAAGCAGCCCGTGACAGCTGACTAACACCCAGGTACCTATTTTACTGCTAGGTAACAGGGGCATAGGGTGAAAGAAACTCTGCCCATTGTTTCTCGCCAGCACCTGGGATCGAACCCAGGACCACAGGATCACAAGTCCAGCGTGCTGTCCGCTCGGCCGACCGGCTCCCTCCCTTAGGGGGGTTAAAATCTTCCGCTAAATGGAGACCGGAGACCAAGAGCTTTGGTCTCTCGTAGTTTCTGAGGGGATTATAGGCTCTGAATTAGGTCCCCGGAGTTTTGGGGGACTTAGCGGATGATGGGGTGTAGTTAGGGCCTCTAGGATTCTAATTGTTCCCCCAGGCTCTATGGAGCCCGGCCCGGCCACCTAGTTATGCTTGCGGGGGTTGAGCTCTGGCTCTTTGGTCCCGCCTCTCAACTGTCAATCAACAGGTGTATAGGTTCCTGAGCCTATTGGGCTCTATCATATCTACACTTGAAACTGTGTATGGAGTCAGCCTCCACCACATCACTGCCTAATGCATTCCATTTGTCAACTACTCTGACACTGAAAAAGTTCTTTCTAACGTCTCTGTGGCTCATGCGGGTACTCAGTTTCCACCTGTGTCTCCTTGTTCGTGTCCCACCCGTGCTGAAGAGTTTGTCTTTGTCAATCCTGTCAATTCCCCTGAGAATTTTTTAGGTGGTTATCATGTCTCCCCTTACTCTTCTGTTTTCCAGGGATGTGAGGTTCAGCTCCTTTAGCCTTTCCTCGTAGCTCATTCCTCTCAGTTCCGAGACGAACCTGTCCTTGGGTAGCGATGTCCTACAACATTACCATTGTATTATATGTGATAACTTGCTTCCAAATTACAGAAACGTTTCGGGATACGAGAATGAGAAGACTCAGAGACAATTGGTTGTCTCTTTTTACCCATCTATCCCACCCCCTCTCCTCTCCCAGGCTAACCACTTGGGGTGGACGGTAGAGCGACGGTCTCGCGTCATGCAGGTCGGCGTTCAATCCCCCGAGACCGTCCACAAGTGGTTGGGCACCATTCCTTTCCCCCCGTCCCATCCCAAATCCTGATCCCTTCCCAGTGCTATATAGTCGTAAGGGCTTTCCCCCCTGATAGTTCCCTTCCCCCCCCCCCCTGCCACACTCACACACTTCCTTAACAGTCCCCTCCAGCCCCCCAACGCCCCCCACGCCCCCCTCCCCCCATGGGGGGGGGGGCCACGCGGCACCCTGCCAAACGGTCCAAGACGCCCGGGTCATTTACATATGGGCTGCGTGGGGCCCTCAGCCCATAGGGGCCCTCCATCTCTGATGGCCCGGTGGAGGAGGGGGGGTAGGGGGGCGAGGCGTCAACTACCCCCTCCTTCACCAGACCTAATGACCCTTCAAGTTATTGCTCCTCCTCGCTGGAGTCTCCCGACGCTCTCCAAGATAAGAATAACTGATAACATAACTGGGGAATGGTGCAGTAACTGCGGAAGAACTGGGACAATGACTATGACAATTTCGGGGCTTAGCGTCCCCGCGGCCCGGTCCTCGACCAGGCAGGTCGACCAGGCTCAGTGGACAACGCTTCGGGATTCGTAGTCCTCAGGTTCCGGGTTCGATCCCAAGCGGAGGGGGGAAACAAATGGGACAGGGTTTCTTTCACCCCTGATGCGTCTGTTCACCTAGCAGTAAATAGGTAGCTGGGAGTTAGACAGCTGCTTCGGGCTGCTTCCTGGGGATGTGTGTAACAGAAAGGAGGCCTGGTCGATGACCGGGCCGCGGGGACGCTAAGCCCCGAGATCATCTCAAGATAACCTCAAGATAACCTCAAGATAACCCTAAGATAACCCTCAAGATAACCTCAAGATAACCTCAATATAACCCCCAAGATAACCTCAAGGTAACCCTAAGATAACCTCATGATAACCCCTAAGATAACCTCAAGATAACCCCCCTGACAGAGGAGTATCGCCACTACTCATCTCCATAACATCTTGAGCACACACGGAGGAAGGGTGTAAAAGAAGCCAAAGATATTCTTGAGAGAGATGACACATGCAAAACACAGCCTCTGTAGCGCAGTGGCTGCGTGCTTGACTCCACGTCTCGCTGGCCATATCAGCTTGGATTGAGCCCTGGGGCTCAACTGAGTGACTGAGCACCGATCATTAATTTCTCTCCCCTGTTCACCCAGCAGTAATTGCAGATTTAAGGTGAGGTCTGGATAATATAAGATGAAAGCTTGTTAATCAAGGGTGAAAATAGCTTTTCCTCCTATACACATCTTTGCTAAAACACCTGACCATCTTCTTAAACTTGTTACCAGCACCCACAACCTCCTTGAACTGCCTTCTACCATCCAGCACGTCTGTAGTTCCTTGTCTTGGCCTCGTCGCAGCTTCTTCGTCATCTACACATAT
>NW_025562781.1:0-15000 GCF_020424385.1 Procambarus clarkii | reverse complement strand
CTACAAGACATATGGATGGGCCTCCCCTAGGGGGCCCAGACCCCTACAGGATATACAGACGGCCCCCCTGGGCCCCTTGTGGCGGCTATAATGTCATTATCATCATTATAAGAGAGGGAACAGCCACAACCGCCTCTTAGGCACTTCCTCCGTCACGTCGATGCGTCTACGTCTACGACCCTGGCGACGTTCAGAAGGGGAAGACTCGAGTGTAGGACGTCTATAGACGGGTTGACGTCGGTACGTCTACCAGGGGGAAGATGCCGGTACATTTGGCAAGGGGGAGACGTCTGTACGTCTAGTGGGAGGAAGATGTTGGGATATCAACTAGGAAAATATACGTCTTGACGTTTATTAGAGGGTGATGCCGGTACGTCTACCAGAAGACGACACGGGGACGTCACCAGACGACGATGCAGGGACGTCTATCAGACGCAAGGACGTCTATCAGACGCCAGGACGTCTATCAGACGCCAGGACGTCTATCAGACGCCAGGACGTCTATCAGACGCCAGGACGTCTATCAGACGCCGGGACGTCTATCAGACGCAGCGACGTCTATCAGACGCCGGGACGTCTATCAGACGCAGCGACGTCTATCAGACGCCGGGACGTCTATCAGACGCAGCGACGTCTATCAGACGCCGGGACGTCTATCAGACGCAGCGACGTCTATCAGACCCCGGGACGTCTATCTGACGCGGGACGTCTATCAGACGCCGGGACGTCTATCAGACGCCGGGACGTCTATCAGACGCAGGGACGGAAGTTGTGGAGAGAAATATATGTGTTAATGGTCGTGATGAACGATTATGGGTTGCGGGCGACTGTTGAAGCATCCTGGCGCACGCGCGTGTGTGTGTGCGTGCGTCTGCACTCACCTAGTGGTGCTTGCGGGGGTTGAGCTCTGTCTCTATGGCCCCGCCTCTCAACTGTCAATAAACTGGTATACAGATTCCTGTGTGTACTCACCTAATTGTACTCACCTAATTGTGCTTGCGGGGGTTGAGCTTTGGCTCTTTGGTCCCGCCTCTCAACTGTCAATCAACTGGTGTACAGATTCCTGAGCCTATTGGGCTCTATCATACCTACATTTGAAACTGTGTATGGAGTCAGCCTCCACCACATCACTGCCTAATGCATTCCATTTATTAACTACTCTGACACTGAAAAAATTGTGTGTGTGTACTCACCTAGTTGTACTCACCTAGTTGTGTTTGCGGGGGTTGAGCTCTGGCTCTTTGGTCCCGCCTCTCAACCGTCAATCAACAGGTGTACAGATTCCTGAGCCTATCGGGCTCTGTCATATCTACACTTGAAACTGTGTATGGAGTCAGCCTCCACCACATCACTTCCTAATGCATTCCATTTGTCAACCACTCTGACACTAAAAAAGTTCTTTCTAATATCTCTGTGGCTCATTTGGGCACTCAGTTTCCACCTGTGTCCCCTAGTACGTGTGCCCCTTGTGTTAAATAGACTGTCTTTATCTACCCTATCAATCCCCTTCAGAATCTTGAATGTGGTGATCATGTCCCCCCTAACTCTTCTGTCTTCCAGCGAAGTGAGGTTTAATTCCCGTAGTCTCTCCTCGTAGCTCATACCTCTCAGCTCGGGTACTAGTCTGGTGGCAAACCTTTGAACCTTTTCCAGTTTAGTCTTATCCTTGACTAGACATGGACTCCATGCTGGGGCTGCATACTCCAGGATTGGCCTGACATATGTGGTATACAAAGTTCTGAATGATTCTTTACACAAGTTTCTGAATGCCGTTCGTATGTTGGCCAGCCTGGCATATGCCGCTGATGTTATCCGCTTGATATGTGCTGCAGGAGACAGGTCTGGCGTGATATCAACCCCCAAGTCTTTTTCCTTCTCTGACTCCTGAAGAATTTCCTCTCCCAGATGATACCCAGATGATGATGTGTGTGTGTGTGTGTGTGTGTGTGTGTGTGTGTACTCACCTATATGTACTCACCTATATGTGCTTGCAGGATCGAGCATTGACTCTTGGATCCCGCCTTTCTAGCTATCGGTTGTTTACAGCAATGACTCCTGTCCCATTTCCCTATCATACCTAGTTTTAAAAGTATGAATAGTATTTGCTTCCACAACCTGTTCCCCAAGTGCGTGTGTGTGTGTGTGTGTGTGTGTGTGTGTGTGTGTGTGTGTGTGTGTGTGTGTGTGTGTGTGTGTGTGTGTGTGTGTGTGTGTGTGTGTGTGTGTGTACTCACCTAATTGTACTCACCTAATTGTGCTTGCGGGGGTTGAGCTCTGGCTCTTTGGTCCCGCCTCTCAACTGTCAATCAACAGGTGTATAGGTTCCTGAGCCTATTGGGCTCTATCATATCTACACTTGAAACTGTGTATGGAGTCAGCCTCCACCACATCACTGCCTAGTGCATTCCATCCGTTAACTACTCTGACACTGAAAAAATTCTTTCTAACGTTTCTGTGGCTCATCTGGGTACTAAGTTTCCACCTGTGTCCCCTTGTTCGTGTCCCACCCGTGCTGAAGAGTTTGTCTTTGTCCACCCTGTCAATTCCCCTGAGAATTTTGTAGGTGGTTATCATGTCTCCCCTTACTCTTCTGTTTTCCAGGGATGTGAGGTTCAGCTCCTTTAGCCTTTCCTCGTAGCTCAATCCTCTCAGTTCCGGGACGAGCCTGGTGGCATACCGCTGAATCTTCTCTAACTTTGTCTTGTGTTTAACTAGGTATGGACTCCAGGCTGGAGCTGCATACTCCAGGATTGGTCTTACATAAGTGGTATACAGGGTTCTGAAAGATTCCTTACACAAGTTTCTAAAGTTAGTTCTTATGTTGGCCAGTCTAGCATATGCCGCTGATGATATTCTTTTGATGTGGGCCTCTGGGGACAGGTTCGATGTGATATCAACCCCCAGATCCTTCTCTCTATTTGACTCTTGCAGGATTTCCCCTCCCAGATGATACCTTGTGTTCAGCCTCCTGCTCCCTTCGCCTAATTTCATTACCTTACACTTTCCCGAGTTGAACTTTAACAGCCATTTTCTAGACCATTCCTCCAGTTTATCCAGGTCTTCCTGTAGTCTCTGTCTATCTTCATCCGTCTTGATTCTTCTCATAATTTTTGCATCATCAGCAAACATCGAGAGGAATGAGTCTATACCCTCTGGAAGATCGTTCACATATATTAGAAACAGGATGGGTCCAAGTACTGAGCCCTGTGGGACTCTGCTGGTGACATCTCGCCACTCTGATGTCTTCCCCCTCACCGTTACTCGCTGTTTCCTGTTGCTTAAGTACTCCCTTATCCACTGGAGCACCTTCCCTTTTACTCCTGCCTGTTGCTCCAACTTTTTTAACAGCCTTTTATGGGGTACTGTGTCAAAGGCTTTTTGGCAATCCAGGAAAATGCAGTCGGCCCACCCTTCTCTTTCCTGCCTAATTTTCGTTGCCTGGTCATAAAATTCTATTAAATCTGTGAGGCACGATTTACCATCTCTGAACCCATGTTGGTGGTGCGTTACAAAGTTATTTCCCTCCAGATGCTCTACGAGCCTTTTCCTCACGATCTTCTCCAGCACCTTGCATGGTATACAAGATAAGGAAACTGGCCTGTAATTCAGTGCCTCTTGCCTGTCACCCTTTTTGTATATTGGGACCACGTTAGCTGTCTTCCAACTTTCTGGTAAGTCTCCTGTTTCCTGTGTCCTGTTATACACCATAGAGAGTGGCACACTTAGTGCTTCTGCACCTTCCTTTAGTATCCATGGTGAGATTCTATCAGGCCCAACAGCCTTTGTCACATCTAGCTCCAGCAGACACCTTTTGACCTCATCACTGGTGAGGTCAAATTCCTCCAAGGTTGCTTGGTTTGCCGCCTCCTCATTTAGTGCAGGGGCTTCACCTTGTTCTATTGTGAAGACCTCCTGGAATCTCTTGTTGAGTTCTTCACACACCTCCTTGTCATTCTCTGTGTATCTGTTCTCCCCTTTCCGCAGCTTCATCACTTGTTCCTTCACTGCTGTTTTCCTCCTGATTTGGCTGTGGAGCAGCTTTGGTTGGGTCTTGGCTTTACTCGCGATGTCATTTTCAAACTGTCTCTCTGCTTCCCTCCTCACTCTGATGTACTCATTTCTGGCCCTCTGGTACCTCTCCCTGCTCTCTGGTGTTCTGTTATTTCTGTAGTTTCTCCATGTTCTTTTACTCAGTTGTTTCGCTAACTTACATTCCTGGTTGAACCATGGGTTTTTCTGTTGTTTTTCGTTTTTCTCCTTTTGGACGGGGATAAACCTGTCTGCAGCTTCCTGGCACTTTTGGGTGACAATATCCATCATGACCTGCACATTCTTGTCTCTAAGTTCTGCTTCCCATGGTATTCCCCTGAGGAAGTTCCTCATCTCGTCATATTTTCCTCTTCGGTAATTCAGTCTTTTCCCCTCCACTCCCATCCTTGGATAGGTTATCCCTACCTCCACCAAGTACTCAAAGGTCAGTACACTGTGGTCACTCATTCCTATGGGGGCTTCAACTTTGACTTCCCTTATTTCTGACTCATTCAGGGTGAATATCAAGTCGAGTCTAGCTGGTTCATCATTGCCTCTCATTCTTGTGGGTTCCTTGACATGCTGGCTCAGAAAATTCCTTGTTGCCACTTCCAAGAGTTTAGCTCGCCACGTATCTGCACCACCATGTGGGTCCCCATTCTCCCAGTCTATCTTTCCATGGTTGAAATCACCCATGATTAAGAGTCTTGAGCCATTCCTGCAGGCAACTGAAGTGGCTCTCTCTATTATATTAATGGTTGCCATGTTGTTCCTATCAAACACCTGTCTAGGTCTTCTGTCATTTAGGGGAGGGTTGTAAATGACTGCCACTATTATCTTAGGTCCACCCATCGTTATAGTTCCTGTTATGTAATCTCTGAATCCGTCACAGCCCGGAATTTCCATCTCATGTGTGTGTGTGTGCGTGTGTGTGTGTGTGTGTGTGTGTGTGTGTGTGTGTGTGTGTGTGTGTGTGTGTGTGTGTGTGTGTGTGTGTGTGTGTGTGTGTGTGTGTGTGTGTGTGTGTGTGTGTGTGTGTGTGTGTGTGTGTGTGTGTGTGTGTGTGTGTGCGTGTGTGCTAGGGCGTGTCCCAGCTCCAGAAGGAAGACTGCTGTAGCTGAGACCTTCAAGGGACATAACAAAGTTCGTGAGACCAGTGAGCAGCGGCCAATATATTAAACAAAAATTAGCTGCGTAAATAAACAAAAATAATGGAAGGACCCTGACGGCTAAGTGGATAGCGTTCGGTATTCGTAATCCTGAAGTTCAGGGTTCGATCGACGGCTGAGGCGGAAACAAATGGGCAGAGTTTCTTTCACCCTTAATGCCCCTGTTCACCAAGCAGTAAATAGGTACCTGGGAGTTAGACAGCTGCTACGGAGCTGCTTCCTGGGGGTGGAGGCCTGGTCGAGGACCGGGCCGCGGGGACACTAAAGCCCCGAAATCATCACAAGAAGTAATTTAAATAGTTTGAAATAAGCAATATGAACTAAAGTTTAATTTCTATAAGAGATGACTCAAAAGGGAAAGATTTTAACCGATTTTCCAAGAAAATATCGATAAAAAAAATGAGTTTCAGATAAGAATTGTCAGGAACAGGAAAAGTTTGTGATAGGTAGAGACACAAGAGTTTATGGAGACAGTGGCCGTGTTTCCGATAGTTCTGAGAGCCTAATTACTGACAGCCCAATTGGTGGAGAGGGGGGGGGGAGCTGCAAGGAGGGGGGATGGGGGGGCAGGGGGAAGGAAATCATCAGGAGAAAGATACATAGAACAGACACACTCTCACATGTTGTGAGTCATAATATGATTCATGAGTCTCTGATGAGCCCAGAGTCCAACTCTATTGGGCTGTTGTACCAGGTTCAGACTGTGACTGTGAAGGACTGTTGTACCAGGTCCAGACTGTGACTGTGAAGGACTGTTGTACCAGGTCCAGACTGTGACTGTGAAGGACTGTTGTACCAGGTCCAGACTGTGACTGTGAAGGACTGTTGTACCAGGTCCAGACTGTGACTGTGAAGGACTGTTGTACCAGGTCCAGACTGTGACTGTGAAGGACTGTTGTACCAGGTCCAGACTGTGACTGTGAAGGACTGTTGTACCAGGTCCAGACGGTGACTGTGAAGGACTGTTGTACCAGGTCCAGAGGGTGACTGTGAAGGACAGTTGTACCAGGTCCAGACTGTGAAGGACTGTTGTACCAGGTCCAGACTGTGACTGTGAAGGACTGTTGTACCAGGTCCAGACTGTGACTGTGAAGGACTTGTACCAGATCCAGACTGTGACTGTGAAGGACTGTTGTACCAGGTCCAGACTGTGACTGTGAAGGACTGTTGTACCAGGTCCAGACTGTGACTGTGAAGGACTTGTACCAGGTCCAGACTGTGACTGTGAAGGACTGTTGTACCAGGTCCAGACTGTGACTGTGAAGGACTGTTGTACCAGGTCCAGACTGTGACTGTGAAGGACTTGTACCAGGTCCAGACTGTGACTGTGAAGAACTGTTGTACCAGGTCCAGACTGTGACTGTGAAGGACTGTTGTACCAGGTCCAGACTGTGACTGTGAAGGACTTGTACCAGGTCCAGACTGTGACTGTGAAGGACTGTTGTACCAGGTCCAGACGGTAACTGTGAAGGACTTGTACCAGGTCCAGACTGTGACTGTGAAGGACTGTTGTACCAGGTCCAGACTGTGACTGTGAAGGGCTGTTGTACTAGGTCCAGACTGTGACTGTGAAGGGCTGTTGTACCAGGTCCAGACTGTGACTGTGAAGGACTGTTGTACCAGGTCCAGACTGTGACTGTGAAGGACTGCTGTACTAGGTCCAGACTGTGACTGTCACGCCGAGGACGCCAGGGGAGGCCATCACGCCGAGAGGACGCCAGGGGAGGCCATCACGCCGAGAGGACGCCAGGGAAAGCCATCACAGCGCCCACTCGCGCCACCAAGAGGTTACGACATGATGGTCCTGCCTGAGGACCCGTTGTCGCCACCACCTGAGCGCAAGAAGGGCTTCCAACCCAGTCTGGTGGAGGAGTGACTCATATATTCTGGAGACCCAAGCTGTCTCCTCCCCCATTGGTCAACCCGTTCTCGCACTTGCTTATAGTCAATATCTTCCTTATGAATAAGTGCATATGTGACATACTAATTTATTGTGAATATCTGAGTTTACCTTGAAAAGCTGAATAGAAAACACCGCCCTAACCTAACCTTCTTAGTATGTTAAGATATTACAATTAGTACTGAACCTATGCCTATATTGATATTACAGTTTTATACAAATAATAAAATAAAACTAAAATATTTAAATAAATTGTAAAGTAACTCAGGATATTGTCAAATTTTGTATAAAATCTCTATTGTTTAATAAAATTGAGAGAAAAAGTTAGCGCCTTGTAAAAGAATAAGGCGTTGGATATGTCCCATATGTACTTATTTAAAAGCTAAATAGTGACTATAAGGAATAAGTCATATATGTACTGTCTTGTGCGAGAGCAGGTTGCAATGCTACAACCCCCTATTCGCTCCTAGAGGATTGAGCTTCAGCTCATGGACCCCCTCCTGGCCTTTTCCACTCAGCTTATGGCATGGTTCCTGACCTACATATGTACTCTCTAATTCCGGGATGGATTTAGATTCTTTCTCCTTTGACGCTAATAGGATTTTCCTGCTTTTATTGTATCATTCGTCACTTCTTTAACCTGTGAACACTGACAATGCGGGATTGAGTCGCATGATTCATCTTAGAATAGATAAATAAATGTCTCATCCTCGGCCTCACTATGACATTCGGAGTCCCCACTGTTGGGTACTCTCTCTCATCCATTTGAGAGCTGTTCTACTCTCTTCAACTCAGTTCTGAAGTTGGTGTGGTAGTCTTCAATGCGAAAGATCTTCCTTCATCTACTGATATACTGATGGACCCCAGCACCAGCCATGGACCCCAGCACCAGTCATGGACCCCAGCACCAACCATGGACCCCAGCACCAACCATGGACCCCAGCACCAACCATGGACCCCAGCACCAGTCATGGACCCCAGCACCAACCATGGACCCCAGCACCAACCATGGACCCCAGCACCAACCATGGACCCCAGCACCAACCATAGACCCCAGCACCAACGATGGACTCCAGCACCTGCCATGGACCCCAGCATCAACAATGGACCCCAGCATTAACCATGTATCCCAGCACCAACCATAGACCCCAGCACCAACAATGGACCCCAGCACCAACAATGGACCCCAGCACCAACCATGGACCCCAGCACCAACCATGGACCCCAGAACCAACCATGGACCCCAGCACCAACCATGGACCCCAGCACCAACCATGTACCCCAGCACCAACCATGTACCCCAGCACCAACCATGGACCCCAGCACCAACTATGACCCCAGCACCAACAATGGACCCCAGCACCAACTATGACCCCAGCACCAACAATGGACCCCAGCACCAACCATGGACCCCAGCACCACCCATGGACCCCAGCACCAACCATGGACCCCAGCACCAACTATGACCCCAGCACCAACCATGGACCTCAGTACCAACCCTGGACCCCAGCACCAACCATTGACCCCAGCACGAACCCTGGACCCCAGCACCAACCATAGACCCCAGCACCAACCATGGACCCCAGCACCAACAATGGACGCCAGCACCAACCATGGACCCCAGCACCAACCATGTCCCCAGCACCAACCATGTACCCCAGCACCAACCACGGACCCCCACCACCAACAATGGACCCCAGCACCAGCCATGACCCCAGCACCAGCCATGGACCTTAGCACCAACAGTGGACCCCAGGACCAACCATGGACCCCAGCACCTACCATGGACCCCAGCACCAACCATGGACCCCAGCACCAACCATGGACCCCAGCACCAACAATGGACGCCAGCACCAACCATGGACCCCAGCACCAACCATGGACCCCAGCACCAACCATGGACCCCAGCACCAACCACGGACCCCCACCACTAACAATGGACCCCAGCACCAGCCATGGATCCCAGCACCAACCATGGACCCCAGCACCAACCATGGACCCCAGCACCAACCATGGACCCCAGCACAAACCATAGACCCCAGCACCAACCATGGACCCCAGCCATTGACCCCAGCACCAACCATGGACCCCAGTACCAACCATGGACCCCAGCACCAACCATGGACCCCAGCACCAACCATGGACCCAAGCACCAACCATGGACCCCAGCACCAACCATGGACCCCAGCACCAACCATGGACTCCAGCACCAACCATGGACTCCAACACCAACCATGGACCCCAACACCAACCATAGACCCTAGCACCAACCATGGACCCCAGCACCAACCATGGACCCCAGCACCAACCATGGACCCCAACACCAACCATAGACCCTAGCACCAACCATGGACCCCAGCACCAACCATGGACTCCAACACCAACCACGGACCCCAGCACCAACCATGGACCCGAGCACCAACCATAGACCCCAGCACCAACCATGGACCCCAACACCAACCATAGACCCTAGCACCAACCATAGACCCCAGCACCAACCATGGACCCCAGCACCAACCATGGACCCCAGCACCAACCATGGACCCCAGTACCAACCATGTACCCCAGTACCAACCATGGACCCCAACACCAACCATGGACCCAAGCACCAACCATGGACCCCAGCACCAACAATGGACCCCAGCACCAACTAAGGACCCCAACACCAGCCATGGACCCCAGCACCAACCATGGACCCTAGCACCAACCATAGACCCCCAGCCATGGACCCCAGTACCAACCCAGACATTAATGACTCACATTCACACAAAACCATCGCCTGCTGGGACCGAACCATGACCCCCAGCACTCCCCCCCCCTCCCCTCCCCTCTCACTACCCCCCCCCCACTACCCCCCCCCCCCCCTCCACAACAACCATCTCAACCACAACAAGTACCCTGGTGGTTGAGCGGGTTGCCCGGCCCAGAGAGACGCTACATGGAGCACACACAGCCCTCTGTAACACCGTCATGTCATCATGTCATGACACTGGCATGTCATCATGTCATGACACTGGCATGTCATCATGTCTTGACACTGGCATGTCATCATGTCATGACACTGGCATGTCGTCATGTCATGACACTGTCATGTCATCATGTCATGACACTGGCATGTCATGCTCCCTAGCAAGGCTCGTAGAGTAGAATTTCCTTTTATATATCAGTGAGCTTCTTGGCCCCAACTCTATAAGTTTAAAAAATGTCTCGCGTTGAGTCTAAGTCATTTCCAGCACTTTACTGTGGTGAACTTAGCTGCATGGTACAGCATATTGGTACATGGTACAGCATATTGGTACATGGTCCAGCATATTGGTACATGGTACAGCATATTGGTTCATGGCACAGCATATTGGTACATGGTCTAGCATATTGGTACATGGTCCAGCATACTGGTACATGGTACAGCATATTGGTACATGGTCTAGCATATTGGTACATGGTACAGCATATTGGTACATGGTCCAGCATATTGGTACATGGTCCAGCATATTGGTACATGGTACAGCATATATCTACATGGTACAGCATATTGGTACATGGTACAGCATATATCTACATGGTACAGCATATTGGTACATGGTACAGCATATTGGAACATGGTCCAGCATATTGGTACATGGTCCAGCATATTGGTACATGGTCTAGCATATTGGTACATGGTTCAGCATATTGGTACATGGTCCAGCATATTGGTACATGGTTCAGCATATTGGTACATGGTCCAGCATATTGGTACATGGTCCAGCATATTGGTACATGGTCCAGCATATTGGTACATGGTACAGCATATTGGTACATGGTACAGCATATTGGTACATGGTACAGCATATTGGTACATGGTCCAGCATATTGGTACATGGTCCAGCATATTGGTACATGGTCCAGCATATTGGTACATGGTACAGCATATTGGTACATGGTACAGCATATTGGTACATGGTCCAGCATATTGGTACGTGGCCCAGCATATTGGTACGTGGTCCAGCATATTGGTACATGGTACAGCATATAGCTACATGGTCCAGCATATTGGTACATGGTCCAGCATATTGGTACATGGTACAGCATATTGGTACATGGTCCAGCATATTGGTACATGGTACAGCATATTGGTACATGGTCCAGCATATTGGTACATGGTACAGCATATTGGTACATGGTACAGCATATTGGTACGTGGTCCAGCATATAGCTACATGGTCCAGCATATTGGTACATGGTACAGCATATTGGTACATGGTACAGCATATTGGTACATGGTCCAGCATATTGGTACGTGGTCCAGCATATTAGTACGTGGTCCAGCATATAGCTACATGGTACAGCATATTGGTACATGGTACAGCATATTGGTACATGGTACAGCATATTGGTACATGGTACAGCATATTGGTACATGGTACAGCATATTGGTACATGGTACAGCATCGACCCTGTACATGGTACAGCATATTGGTACATGGTACAGCATATTGGTACATGGTACAGCATCGACCCTGTACATGGTACAGCATATTGGTACATGGTACAGCATATTGGTACATGGTACAGCATATAGCTACATGGTACAGCATATAGCTACATGGTACAGCATATATCTACATGGTACAGCATATTGGTACATGGTCCAGCATATAGCTACATGGTACAGCATATTGGTACATGGTCCAGCATATTGGTACATGGTCCAGCATATTGGTACATGGTCCAGCATATTGGTACATGGCACAGTATATATCTACATGGTACAGCATATAGGTACATGGTACAGCATATAGCTACATGGTACAGCATATTATATACGCAAATATCTATATAAATCCCACAAGGATCTGAATGTCCCAGTAGCTGAATCTCAAAAACCAACAATCTTTCTCACGCACAGGGAAGACATGATCACAACCTACAAAATCCTCAGAGGAATCGACCGGGTAAACAAGGAAAAACTATTCAGCACTGATGGGACGCGAACAAGGGGACACAGGTGGAAACTGAGTACTCACATGAGCCACAGAGACGTTAGAAGGAACGTTTTTAGTGTCAGAGTAGTTAACAAATGGAATGCATTAGGCAGTGATGTATATATATGATGTATATGAAAATAAAAATAAAACAATACATTATAACAGGACAGAATACAATCCAATACACGATGTATATAACAACATTTCAATATACATATGCATACATATCAATACATCAACATGATATAAGTGATAACAGAGAAACATTATCAATAAAGGTTGACCTTCAGCAATAATCCAAATAAATACATTAATTAATAAAATAAAGATACTATGAACATTTGCTTTATTTTTAAATGTAGGTTCAAAGAAAGCAAAAATAGATCTCTCACCCTGTCCATGGAGGACAGAAGAAAATGTGTATATGCTGGTTAGCATTGTTAATGCCCGGCCACGTCTGTGGTAGATAATAATAATAAATAAATTATATTCTCTTTTCCCCTTTCTTGAGGGTCAGGAGGGGGTCTGGAGTGCTGGGGTCTGGGGGGTGGGGGGCTAGGGGTCTGGGTGGGGGGGGGAGGGTGAGCCTTGGCGACGGCCGAAAAATCATAATTTTCCACGCCTCATAAAAGCCTTAAACCTTGTGTTAATTGGTGGACCTCCCCAACCCCTTCTGGCGCCCCCCCCTCTCCCCCTCTTCTTCCCCACTACCACTCTCTCTCTTCCCCCTCCTCCTCCCCCATCCTCCTCCAACCGTCTGTTAACCCATTCTTCCTCCTCAAAGCCCCATCACGCTGAACGCGTCCCTTTGAGAGGCATTAAAGTTCTCAGAATCATTCAAATTCCATAATATATACATATATATATATATATGAAAACTCCGTGAGGAACACAAATGCGAACAAGCCTGAATGGTCCCCAGTTCGGCTTGTTCGCATTTGTGTTCCTCACGTGTGCCCCAAATAATATATATATATATATATGCCCAAGATTATATATAGTATAAGTAAATAGCCTATATCATATTTTGACGGCCGTGATAAGCGGATTATATATTACATATTGCTATAGTATATAGTATAGTTTTCATATATAGTATGGGGATATATATATATATATATATATATATATATATATATATATATATATATATATATAAGTTTGTGAGGGTACCACCTCTGGTGCCAATGTGGGGACCCATAGCCTCGGAGAAGAAAATAAAAAGTATTCAGAGGAGACCTTGTGGTTTCTCACTGAACACTAATATTATCTTCTCCTACCACCCCCATTCTTTTGTATGTACACATATATATTTACTTTATTTGAACTTTGTTACAAAAAAGGAGTTACATATGGGTTACAAAGATGGTTATCATAGGTTGTCGAGTTCCTCCAGCTCCTCAGATGGCGGGCAGGAACCCTGGATGCAGTGCGCATTTCCCCTCTGTATCGCCACACTGAGGCGCTGGAAAAGAAAGCTTGCCGCTCTTGGGTCCCTTGTTGTTTCAATGTATATATATATATATATATATATATATATATATATATATATATATATATATATATATATATATATATATTTATATATTTATATATGTCTTCATCGAATATGACTGCATATTCTGTATTTACTATCTTCTGATTTAGGGCTTCTATCGCTCTAACTATTTTCCTAGCATCAGGGCTTAGCTATCTTGAGGTTATCTTGAGATGATTTCGGGGCTTTAGTGTCCCCGCGGCCCGGTCCTCGACCAGGCCTCCACCCCCAGGAAGCAGCCCGTGACAGCTGACTAACACCCAGGTACCTATTTACTGCTGAAAGAGTTCTCCAAAACTCATTTTCGTTATATGAAGGTGAAGAGAATAGTGATTTACTATAGAATGTATTACACATATTTATACAACTTGCAGAACGTTACGAACCTCCATGGTTCATTCTCAAGTGAAAAAATTACAGAATTCTTCAAATTATACCAGTAATTTATACCAGTTTATTTATCCAGGTATAAATTAACGAATTCTGTAATTTCTTTTCACTTGAGAATTAACCATGTAGAATATAGTTGTGCATTAACTGGCTGTTGATTGCTGGTGTTGACTTCTTGATGTGTAGTGCCTCGCAGATGTCGAGCCGCCTGCTATTGCTGTATCTATCGATGATTTCTGTGTTTTTTGTTAAGACTTCTCTGGTGATGGTCTGGTTGTGGGAAGAGAGTCTTTTCTCTTAGAGAGAGAGAGAGATAATTATTAAACTTACTTTTTTCGGTCATACTCAACAACATATGTTTACAAGAACGACTGTATACTAATACATATACTTGCTTGATGAGGTTCTGGGAGTTCTTCTACTGCCCAAGCCCGGCCCGAGGCCAGCCTTGACTTGTGAGAGTTTGGTCCACCAGGCTGTTGCTTGGAGCGGCCCGCAGGCCCATATACCCACCACAGCCCGGCCCGAGGCCAGGCTCGACTTGTGAGAGTTTGGTCCACTAGGCTGTTGCTTGGAGCTGCCCGCAGGCCCACATATACCTGCTTGATGAGGTTCTGGGAGTTCTTCTACTGCCCAAGCCCGGCCCGAGGCCAGGCTTGACTTGTGAGAGTTTGGTCCACCAGGCTGTTGCTGGGAGCGGCCCGCAGGCCCACATATACCTGCTTGATGGGGTTCTGGGAGTTCTTCTACTCCCCAAGCCCGGCCCGAGGCCAGGCTTGACTTGTGAGAGTTTGGTCCACCAGGCTGTTGCTTGGAGCGGCCCGCAGGTCCACATACCCACCACAGCCCGGCCCGAGGCCAGGCTTGACTTGTGAGAGTTTGGTCCACCAGGCTGTTGCTTGGAGCGGCCCGCAGGCCCACATACCCACCACAGCCCGGCCCGAGGCCAGGCTTGACTTGTGAGAGTTTGGTCCACCAGGCTGTTGCTTGGAGCGGCCCGCAGGCCCA